>JAOXYM010000005.1:6136321-6156501 GCA_028567055.1 Leptatherina wallacei | reverse complement strand
CCATCCATCCATCCATCCATCCATCCATCCATCCATCCATCCATCCATCCATCCATCCATCCATCCATCCATCCAGAAAACCTTTGCACATTTACTTTAATTCATAACTTTTCCTTGTGCATTTCATTACATATACCCCTATTCCAAACTAAAACCTGACCTAACTTAATAGTTTCTACAGTTTATTTATGTCCATACATGCATGCATTGATGAACAGCCCTCTTATAGACAGTCTCTTGTCTTTTGTTTCCTAAAAGAACAGAGATAATTTCTATCCACATGAGGGAGCCATTGATCTGTTTGTGTTTTCAAACTTATGGAAAGAAAGAGAGCGCTGTGACGAACATGTTATATCTCGATGTGTTTGTGTTGGACAGTTTCTCTGTTGTTCAACCAACAACAGAAGACACGTTTAAATATCCATTTCAAATCCCTTTGCACATGCATGCATGGCTGCTGTCCTTCAAAGCAAAAAGTGTGCAGAGTGCTGTTTGTACAAGCAGTAGTTTTACCTTGATTCACCTGTGCAAACACAGGTGCAGCTCACAGACTGCTGTGATTGGTTAGTGTGTGCAAATGTAGGCTCCTCCCTCACTGCAGAGCACAACTGATGCAGACATAAAACTGGTATGTCCACAATTCCAAATGTTGCACAATCAAAGTCAGCAAGGGTAAAGTAGTGTTGCCATGCAGCCACTAGATTGCAGTATAGGATTATCTGGCACTCCTGCAGGGCCAGTGTGAATCGGAAGGCAAAATAGCTACATTCCCCCAATTCCCCCAAACCGAACACTGTGTAAGTTTAGTGAATGGGACTGGCAGCTAAAGCACAACTCCACTGAAGAGAAGACTAAATTAAATGTAACTATAATGGACGTAAATCCTACTTCTTGGTCATTTGCATTGTGTATAAAACCCTCTTCTGGGGACAGCTATAATCAGCTCCTTGCCTACACGCCCACATGAGCACTTTTCTCCAAAACACACTAACAATAATCCTGCAGTGTTATGGAGACAGCACGGTTTTGGTGTCCAGCAAACTGTCAGCAACTTGTGTCCAAAATCTCAGCACCGTGGAGAGGAATCTGATCAAGATTTTATTGCTACTGCTGACTGAATCGGGCCTTTCCCATTAAAACCAGTGTGTGCACTGGACATGCTTGTGTCTGCTTCTGTGTGTGCATGTGTGTAGAGAGAGGGCTGTGTGTGGGGAGACAGTGAATATGTCTGTCTTTACACAATGTGTCTTTGTGTGTACTTGGCGTTGCGTTGGAGAGATAGATTTGGCTGCAGCTGGAGAGAGAGAGAGGGAGATAGTGAGAGGAGAGATAGATGACTGGTTGGTGGGGGGTTCACTTCTTCTAGACATCTTTTCCATTTGCCCATTGCTTTGTTGCAGTTTTTTCCTCGACTTTTTTTCCCCCAGTCCTCTTTAACAGACAGTTTTGAGAACACCATTTTTCTAGATGTAGTCTTGTTCTAAATTTCCCCAGACGCTCCTTCCCCAATGCCTTTAATCCCTCTACTGAGTTGCTTTCTTGTTTTATAACTGTCATACAGTATCACTGTATGTGAAACAGAAAGTTGTAAAGAATGAAAATGCTGACTTCCTTGTTGTGCAAAATCCCTAAACATGATTAGATCTTTTGCTCACTGCGGTAAGGAGCACTCCTTTTCTTACATTATTTCCTATAATACCACGGGACATAATGAGGGAACACACATGACATAGACAAGCCAAGGTAATTTTATTTGCATTGCACATTTCCTGTTCACGACAATTCAAATAAAATAAAATAAAATATTAAAAGCATTACAAATGGTGCAAAAAAAGCATTAAAAAGTAGTAAAAGACATCAACAAAAACAAAAATTACAATTAAATCATAAAATCATAAATCTGAGGCCTTATTTCACCCTTCCACTACAAATCAGAGCAATTTTAGTCTACAATCTTTAAAGATGAAAACTTTATCCAGCAACTGCTTAGTTGCATGAAGCTTATTGTTGCACAGTCTTGCGTGTACATGTAAGCATTTACTTTTACTTTTTACTTTACTGATTTTACTGCACCATCATTCTTCATTCTTTTTTTTTTTTGCAGTGCTTTTATTGCAGCTCTGAGATCAGGGATCCATGATTTGAAGTAAGCAAAAATGGACCCCTAATCCTCACATAGTAAATTGACCTACTACAGTGCATTAGTTTCGACATTAGCTTGGACTGTCTACTTGGATTGCAGAAGAAGGATGAGAAGAAGAAGAATTGGATTAACTTTTCAAAGAGTGAAGCTGAAAGCTGCACTGCAGATGTTCTGATGTGAGGGGCAACAAACAACTCAGGGAATCAGATTTATGCTTGAGGGATTGAAGGACCAACTTGATGACCTTTAACAGCAGTTGCTATAAGACTGTATGTATACTAGTGCATTAAAACACCATTGTTACAGTACTGTAGCTACTCTGAGAAGTGAAGTTTCTGGATTAGAGTCAAGGCAAGCTTGTGGATTGATTTTGTGGAGGTCCACAGGGATAGAGTTGAGGCTCACCATCAATACCTGCCTCAATTATTATCTGGCAGTTTTACTCACTTTTCCTGAGGACAGCCCAACACTGCAAGAGTTGATTGAGTGTCTCTCTTCCTCATTGTTGGGCTCACATTATACCAATATCTCAGCTGAATTCTCAGCAGACTTACTAACCAAGTTGAGAATGTAAGTTGCACAATTAAACATTGCCGCTTTCTTCATCCTCCGTGACTGAAATATCTAACATTGGCATTCTGCATGACAACACACTTTTCTAAGATGCCACAGACTCGCTTCTTAATTTTTTTGGTAGATTTAAGGAAAATATTGGGACACTATCAGTGCTGCACCCCCATCTTCACAGTGGTTTTATTCTGCATGTTTCATCAGTGGGTGAGTTGATTATAGCTATTATTTTAAATCTTTTTTTCCTGTTATGGGGAACTTATGAAAATGATTAAACTACATCAAGTTGTATCTGAAAACCCAAAGCCTTTTTGAGGATTTGTGCCTGTAACAACTAAGTTCTCTTCACCTTTGAAATCAAAATACTACCCTGCACACACAAACAGTTTCAATAGGAAGTTTTCATGTCATGTGGGAGTTTCTTGCAAACTTGATCTCATTCCAGGTTTAGGTGGAAAACCAGCTCTTGAACTAGATCTGCCTGTGCAGAGTGTACAGGAGTGTACAGGAAAACAAACCGAGATAATAGAAATAGGCAGTTGATTCTGAGAAGAGAGAAAAACAGAGAAGACCTGCATGCACTTTGCTTATTACGCTTAATGATGTTTTGCTGCCTTATTCTGTATTTAATCATTTATATCTGAGTGGTGCATGCAGGGATAATGGAGAGGACAGAAGGAACGGGTTTAACTGTGACAAAAAGATTACAAAAGGACAAGATGCTTTTGTTGGAGGAGCAGGCAGAAACAGAGAGTGGGGTGAGCAGAGAAAAGAGGCGGCCTATTGATACCACAGGTGCATGCACTTCACATGCAGCATACAAAACATTATTGTTTGGCTAAAAGTCTGTTTATTTACAGCCCATGGGACACAGTGTGTAATAAATCGTGTGCACATCTTATTATACATCACAAGAACAGGATATCCCTGCCAATGTTTGTGTGCTGCACTGTTGTAAGGATGGATTTACATGTGCCCATCTTGTTTTTGTTTGTTGAAATCTGAGAGGCGATGTACAATGTGTGGGTGTGTGTTGGGTTAAGATCAGATTAATCAGCAGCCTTCCTGGGGTCAGTTACTTCCTGGATTCAAACACTGAGCTCAAATGAATCCAAAGACACACAAACACAGTCTTGCTGCAAGGTTACATGCACCTATTCAGGGTCACAGTTACACAAATGAGACTGATTGATTCTTGTGGACCATCTAGGTCCAGGAAACTTACACCAAGAGTCCATCAGTCAGTCAGTCAGTCAGTCAGTCAGCAGGCTGCAGCATAGCAGACATTCCTGCCTAGTGTAGTTAGGGAGCCAGAGAACAGCAACGGTTGCCAAAAAATCTGTTGCTCCGTAGCATTTTCTTCCTTTTTTTTTTTTTTTTTTTACAAGAAGTCCAAGTTGTAGTGTTGCTCGGCAGCTGGATTTGTTCAGAATCAGGCTGTTACCATGCAGCCTCTTTTGTTCTCAGGCTTCTTAAAACATGATATGGAGCTGCCAATCTGAAGGAAGGATGGGAAACTTACCTGACAACTCTCACTGGTTTCAGTTACGTCCAAGTCCTGTCTTTGTCATGCAGATATGGTATCAGCATTTATAAAACACAACCCCAATCTTACCACCTGAGTGCCTTATACAAAACCACTCACTGCCTTGAAATCACCTCTTAGATGAATAAAGTGCATTTCTAAAACCTTTTATAAGTGCTTGCATATTCTAATAACATTACTAACTGTTAAAGCCGTCTGTCACTGTCAGCACCAAAGAAAACATTCAAAGCTACTAGAGGCAAAGGTAATGCTAAGAATGACTTTAGCACCTTGCTGTGAACTAAGTAAATAGGAAATATCTCTATTTCTGAAGGTACCTATATATTCAAGAAGGCTACAGAAAAGGACCTTGCACAATTAAATTTCCCATCTGTTGAAAGTTTCCAACCTTTTTTTGAGTAATTTGACCCATCTAGATCTAATTCAATACATTTAAGTCAATACAGCACCTCATGTTTTGGCATATAAGCAAATTGTGGATTTTTCCAAAATGTTGAGTCTGCTTTTGTAGCCTTTGTCACCTTTTGTGCATGTGAGCTTGGAGATTTTTCCACTTTGGATTATTTCAACTGAGGGACTTACATTATATGGCCCTGTTTTTAAATAGCTCTGTACAAAAGTTCAGTCTGATAAGCTTCTGATAGCTTCAACCCAAGTTTCATGTGTTCCTTAAAGGGACACTCACTTAGGCTATTCTACTCATCCAAATTTATTCAATCAGAGTGAGAAGGAAGACGCGAGATGAAAGCAGTTGAACATGGTTGAGGAGTTTCATGAATAACACTTTGGAGTTTGACTTAATGCAAAAACCAGTCTGCATACATTGTTCTTCTTAGCTCTTATTTATACCCCTTTTTTGTATCTGCATCTTCACATCAATTCACTGGTGCATTCAGTTTGTGCAGATTTGGGAAGATCTGAAGACATCTTTTGGGTGAATAAAATCAACTGGCTATTCCAGAAATATATAGCTATATAGCTACAGCATGCACACTACCTCGTTCAGGGTACTTTTAATATATGCATGTAGTTAAGAGGACAAGGACACAGAACAGGGGAACTGAATTAAAAACACACTCATTTAACTCAAACTCTGACTAACCCTGGGCTTTTCATTTCTTTTACACTCAGCGCTATCTGACGCCGTCCTTCTCCCTTTTACTCTCCCCTCTCCAAACCTCTTTTCCCTCACAGAAAACATGTTGGGAGGAGAGGAGGAGGAGAAAAGAAGAAACGCCTCAGAGGCGACAAGAGAGTGAGGAAGCAGAGAAAGTTGGTAGAGGAGCGAGAGGAGAGCAGAGGGGGCAACCAGATGGAAGGAAGGAAGGAAAGGATCACTCTGCTGGCTCAAGTGCACGATTAAAAGATCCTGAGTAGATAAACAAATATATGAATCAAAGCCTATAATAATAAAAAAAGAGAGTCGCGGGCGCGTCACCGCGCTGCGTGGACGCGGACAAGACAAGACAAGCGGCGGTACGCGCCTTAGCAGCCAAGTCCTGGCTTTCTCTGTCTGGATTTTACTGCTCATGTTCCTCAAACTCTCGGTGAGGTTCGTCAACTTTTAGGGACAGTGCGTGAAAAACGCCCCTTCAGCTTGACCTCTCAATCAACTCTTCCGGGCGACAAGGAAAAGGCGCACTGGGGAGAAGGTGGAGGAAGGAAAAGCGTGTTGTTACTTCCGAGGACTCCAGCTCGTTGTAGCCAGGGTTTAGGCGTTGGCACCCGGGCAGGGAGTCCCTCGTCATGGCCGGGGCCAAGCCGGGAGTCCACGCGCTGCAGCTCAAACCCGTGTCCGTCCACGAAGTGCTGAAGAAGGGGGGGAAATTCATCAAATGGGACGAGGTGAGAATGACACGTTGGAAAAGTTGCTCTCAGTACAAACAGCCCTTTTTTTGTCACTGCAAAAAGCCCTCAAGAAAAAACAAATCAAAGTTGTTGATAAAGTAGCAATTCTGGTGTGAGAGCCCGTCTTTGACAGTAGACCTTCTGTTGTGAGGTGTGTGTGTTTGTGTGATACAGACATGCAGGTGTGCGTGGCCTCATAGTCCTGCGACGAACACAGAAGCCCCTGTAGCCTACTGCAAGTGTGTGTTAATCAGATACTCTTGTATAAAAGAAGAAAAAAACCCTCCTCTGTAGTCGCCCGCAGTGTAAAATGTGTGTGTTGTGCTAAATTCTTGTCAAGCCGGTTTTCCTCGGGCTCCAGTTCAATTCAGACGCCCTCTTCCACCCTTCTTTCTACTCTTTCTCTCTCTCTTTACGCAGATTCACCTCTTTTCTCCCAGAGGATTATAGAGCAAGAAGCACCTGTTACAGGAGCTGTGTGTGTGTGTGTGTGTGTGTGTGTGTGTCTCAGAGGTGTGGGATATCGCCTTGCAAAAGGGTCAAATCAACCACAGATTATTCCAACTAATTGTTTTTGCTCCTCCGTTTTAGCTTCCGCGTGTTTAGAAGCACGTCTGGCAACCCTGGCATGCGCCTGTCATTGAACTTAGGGAGTTGGGGTTTTATGGGACTGTGTGCAGAGAGTAGGTTTGCGTTCATGTGTCTGAGCAGGCATCAATGATTAACTGAGTGCATGACTGAAGGGCTCAATCTACAGGCCCATCCTGGATTCACTAAACAACTGCATGCAAAGTGTTTATGTGTGTGGGTGTGTGTGTTTTGCAAGGACAGGTATACAGTTCCAGGTAGCCTGTTATCAGAGGTGCAGATTTGCAGATTCAAGGTCAGGTGTGGTGTACACTCAGGTGTTGTAAAGTAGAACAACATAGTGGTAACTAAACACAGCCCATTATAGTAATAATATCTGTGTATGATTATCTTCCATAGAAGGGTCTTGTCACGCAAACAGTGTAGGCCATATCCTTTTGATTTCCTTTCCTCTTCTCTCTCACACACTAACTCTCCCTGTTTGTCTCTCAAAGGGAATTCCCAGGAAATGGTTATGCTGCTGATTAAGTGTGTGAACACTCAAAAACATGTACATGCTTTCTCCGTGCCTATCTTTTGGCCCCTCTTTCCCTCTATTTGCTATGTCCCTCAAGAGTCAACAAATGAAAAGCATTTGGAGATAATAAAAGAAAAGCATTTGGAGATGAACATGTTTCCGCTAGGGAGTCGTGCAGATGCCAGAGTCTTTGTTGAAAATTCGGTGATCCATCAGCTGGGTCTGATATCGACTTGAGCGTGTGTATGTGATGAGCTTGCTGATAATTCAGCAGTTGTAAAGAGTATATGTGATCTTGCATATAAACCAGGATCGTTCTCAAGTGAAATAATTCAAGAGATTATTCAGTGCATTTCTTCAGATAATGCATATCACCAGTAGGAGAAGGCAATCTGATGAGCTTAATTGAATAGATCTACTTTTCAGGGCAATCATACATATTGCATTGATAGTTTTTCCTGACACTCAAAGTGTGTTGTAAACAAAAATCTATAAAGATGTGGAAGTTCTGTTCAAACTCTCTTATTTCAGATTAATTAAAAGTATATCTTTTTTGTGGCACAATTATGACTGTTGATATAGGATACTGTGTATGTTGGAAGTGTAATGCTGTTTTATACCTTTTCAGAGGTATTGCTCTCAGGCCTTAAAGGCAGCCATTTTTACGACTCAGTTGGACAGATGTGCAGTCCTCCAAAAAGCTAACAATGTGTAGGTAAATGGTGATGGGCAAAAATTAATAATAACAAGAAGCAACGGGTAAAAAGCACAGACAACAACTGCACTGGACAGTTTTCATGGTTAAACACTTAGTTTCACTTCACCACCAAGCAGATCTTTATCCTCTTTGATGTCTTTTCAAGAGCAGAACAAAGCTTAAATACCAACAACGGCACCAACTCAACCGAGAGCAGCCCACAGCTCGGATATTTTTGACACTGCCCCCAAATGGCAGCAAAATTCTACATTTGGGAAGCCCCAACGCAGAGAGTGCATCACAGTATGTTTAGAGCTTAAGTTGTTCTGTAAATAGCAAAAGCATGAATGGGGAAAAAAAACAATAAACCCCACAATATTAAAGAGTGATGTTGCTACAGGTCTGTAGATGACGTCTTGTGCACTGTCGTCAGAAAAATATAGAAAAGTTGTGCACTAGAGTGTGTTTCCTACTTTCTTAAAAAAAATTTTTTTTACCATCAATAGTTTTGGTGTCATCACCACTATGATTCCCTGCATCGTTACCCATTTTTTCTTATGCAACTTGTGCATATATACTCTGTTGAGATCTGCCCCCATGTTACCCATCACATGACAACAGATCTCTCTAACAAGGAAGAGAAATAAAATAAATAATCAAGTTGTTTGACTGAATCACTTGTGAATCTCTGACCTGATTAATGAATTGTTTTTTTTTATGTTATGTTGGTATGACCAATAAGTGTGAGAAGCTTAAAAGAAAAAAAAGTTATTGTGCAGCCCCATGTAGCCATTACAATTTTACATGAAGCCATTACTGTGTTTGTTTTGTATAGTAGTGGTGGATCCTGGTTGATAAAATTCCACTGCCATGTTGTGTTTCCAGGAAACCACAATTATGCACTATCTCTATATTCCTTTTGTAATTATTTGATCTTTTCTTTACTTTTTCTCCATCCCCCAACAAACACGAGAGCAACTCATAGGTCACATGCACAACACTGGCTTTATCAAGCCACAAACAAGGGCTCATTAGGGGGTGGGAGGGATTAGCGGTAATTTTGAAGCACCCTGCTTTCACCTGAGGGAGGTCAAGTCCTGCAGGAAACCAATTTTGTCCTCGTTTTAACTTGGATTTCACTATTTTACTTTGTGCTGAGTGCTGACTTTGATGTCTTTTAAGTTTTCTTTGCAAGTATGCACACCAGTCACTTGGTGAGGTTTAGTGAATAAGATTCCTGGTTAGGTTTGGAGGGGGAAAAACAGGAAAAAAGCATGGTTTACTTATAAATAGGGCATTTACATAACTTGGATGCTTCTTGCAAACTGTCACATGTCACATGATTGCAGAGAAACTGGACTTTCTTGCTAAGGAATGTATTTAGGATACATAATTGTGGTTTTAAGAAATGCAAAATGGCTACATGAGGCTGAGAGACCTGCAAGCAACAGATCTGACTAAAAGCCTTAGGAACATTATGCAAATCCAGTGGATTGTAGCCACCGCACTTTCCTAATTTATTTCCACAACTTGAATTATGTTAAACATTTAAGAAAAATACCAGGAACCGACCAAAAAAACATTGTTTTGGGTTGGTTTTGGAACTGATCCAAAGTGGACATCCGAAAAACTGCAATGAAGTACACAAGCAATAAAATAAAGGGATTATACAAAAAAAAACCCAGTTCCTATTATAAGTTTTGTAATTAGAATCTCAATGAAAGCAGGAAAATGAAGTGACTGACTTTGTTGCCATGCAACCAGATGCCCATCTAATGATGAGGGAGTAGATGTAAATCCATGAGAATTATGACTTCCCTCTTAGACAGTAATTCTACCCAACATGATCTGCCCTGATCACCTGCGTCATTCCTAAACTCTATCGTGAAAATGGTTCTTCTTGGGTTAAACAAACTCACTGAAGAAACTTTACTTCCTGGTTTACTGTAATTTAAATGATGTGTGAAGGAAATTGAAAGTCTACTGGGTTTTAATATTAAAAGTCATTAGTTATCCTAAAAACATATGAATGGCAAGTAAAACTTGTATTTTACCATGCAGAGTTTAAACATAGCCGAAGCACACTAAAAATTGATTCCAGCTTTGTAATGTGAGGATTTAATTTTGCCTATCATTTCAAATGAACATATTAGATGAGATTAAATCATTTGAAATGATTTCTAGGTGTATAGCTAACTTAGCTAACTTTTTAAGATTTATTGGATGAGCAAACAAACAGATACAGACAGCTATATCTAAACTATTTTCGTTTGTCCGCCTTGTAATACCATGTACAATAACTTTCTTCACAGAAAAACCGACCAAAAAGCTTTGATTCATGTAAAGATGCGGAGAATGTATTTACAACATGCAGTTTGTAAGAAAATCCAGTTTTCTTGGTTTAGGAACCCTTGAGACATTCAAGGTAACTGAGCATAACTAAGTTTGGCTCTTAGGCGCATGTAGCCAAATTTAACCCAAATTGTGCAATAAACGTAATAATAACCAACAGTAACAGTAGGTGTTGCTTTCTTGAGTTTTTTTCCTTTAAATTATGCATTTCTTAAGATGAATTTTTCAGATGCACGAAATATGATCAAAGCTGTGTTGTGTCTAAGCTATATTTTCGGAGATGTTTAAGATCTGTCCATTGGCAATGTGTTCCAATAGTTTACCAATGAGCCTTTGTCACAAAAATGTAGATTCTTTAAAGACGACAAGAATAAGGACAAACACAGAAGTTGCCTGAGGGCATGTATGTTTACATGAAAACCTCTCTTTTGACCCCATCCTCTTTTCACCATCACTATGTCCTCCCTCTTCATTTCTTCATCTTTTATTCTCGGGCTCTTCTCACACTCCATTCACCTTTTTAGCCTTTCTATTTTTCTCATTCATTCATCTCTTGTAATCCAATGTCAGTCATTTAGCTGCTTCTGTGTTGTCTCCTTTTAGATTTTTTACTTTTTCTAATCTTTTGTTCTCCCAATACAACCCCCTTTTTCCTCAATTGCCTTAGGGCAATTTACTATAGACACATGAAGTAACACACTGACATGAAGTAACACACAGACTGACTCATGCACGGGGGAGGAGGACCAGGAATGCATTCCAAATTGACTATTTCTTCTGTGTTTTGGCTTGTATACACATGTGCTTGTATGCGTGTGCATGTGCGTTGGAGAGGGGGGTGGGGGTGTTTTGTTCTGGGTGTGCGTTTTGCGTTGAATGACTTCCTGTTTGAGCTTGTTGTGAGGCTCCAGAGCCAAACCATTTTTCCTTCAGTCTCCCTCCCTCCGCCCTGTGTCTCTGCTGCCGGTGCTCCTGCTCCGCTCTGTGCAGCCCAGCCACAATTCAATTTAGATAAATTCCAACTGGAATTCAATTAAAATTCCTCCTAAATAACCGATTAAAACAAGCAGGGTCAGGCTGTTTGTCTACAGAGCAGCTCAGCACCTCAGTGCTGGTGTCTTGATACGTAAAGATAAACTTTACGTAAAGTTAAACTTTACGTATTTGTCTTGTTTTAACATCCAATATTAACATATACCTCTTTTGCAGAGCTTGTGGTCTCTGCGTGCTGTGCTTGGCTTTTTAGATATATTATATTTTCATTCAAAATTCAAAACTTTTTTTTTGTATCTAGAAAAACAAAAGGAGACTTTATCCTATGGGACAAACATTTCTCATGTGTTTGCTTTGGTCAGATCTAGATGGAAGACGTGCACTTGTTTTCCAGATTTGTGGACTTGATTTGTTTAATCAATTTAATATAATCACTAGATTTGTTCTAATCAGAGGCTTGTAAACCAAGTCACATGAAATCACAAGTTGAGTTTTGGGAACCTGACATCCCTTTTTGAAATGAGATGTTCTGGCTTCCTTTTAAATCTATATAAGCTGAATGAATCTTAATGAAGCAGAACATTTTGCATTTTGAGGTAGTTTCCTCTAATCTGGTTGAGATCAGACTGTTAAGGACTTGCAGGAGATCAAAACTATAGTGTTAGCCACATAAGAGGGCAAGTGAGACACAATGGTGCTTTTGTCCTTGGTGCTCAACTTTGTTGTCAAACCAAACTGACAACAAACACTTGTTCTCTTTTCACTTATATTCTGTTTTTGCTTTTGCTGACAGTACCCCCAATTTGTTGGACATACATTTGCTGTGCAACCTTACAAGATTGTTTACATCAGCGATGCGCAGATACTGCTAAATGTGTTTTTAAAAAAAAAATCATTTTCAGTTCACTTCTAAGTGGGTTTAATCCTAAATTGCTTTAAGGTCTGTTCAGCTGCAGTGCAGATGGTAAATTGTTGAAACAGTAGTTGGATATCTTAGGAAATACTCCTGTTTGCATTTTTAATATCTCTTCTCATGCTGTTTTTCCAAGTCTACAATACTGACTATCTTTTTGGACTATTCTGATGCTTAGATGGTACAACATGCCAAAGATATATGGTGTTTTACAGATTAACTATCGACAAGGGAACCTTAGGCTGCAACACTTTGTACTGTACCCACTGCTCACATGACCTGACTACGCTCAGAATCCGTTTGAAAGAGAGGAGAATGCACAGCGACAAACTTCTACCAGAGAAATGCAGCATTGAAAAAAATAACCCTTTCAAAAGATTAGGTCTTTATGAAATACCCCAGATGTTTTAACTGCTTTTGTGTGTGTGGTATGCAGTGTCTGCACAGCTTCATCAAAAACCACAAGATTGTTAGCGCTGACGCCAACCGAGTTCTGTTTCAGTGTAACACATTGTTAAAGTGATTATAACTTTAACTCTTACCAGAATGGAAAATATCCTAAACACGATTGGATGCGGGAAGCCTGTAGCTATAACTTACAGCTAATATCTGTTTTGTTTTCTCTACGTTACATCAGATGCACATGCCATTCTGCTTCCTTTCTTCAATGACATAAGGGAAAATTAGTATGTCCACCTGGCTAAGTTCACATGTCAGCTGGAGTTCATAAAAAAAGTCTACTTCTGAATCATTTGACGTAGGATTGAATGCCGGCTGTACTCAATCCCAGTACAGGTCAGTTGGTTAGTGTGTATTTTGTTTGATGTGAATGTGAGGCAAGCACCAGAAACGGGGTTGCTAAGCTTAGCATCAATGTTTGTGCAGTTTATAAACAAAAAATAGCATGTTTAAACAAGATTTTTTTAAAAATGTATGCACATCTGCTAAAACACACTGATGAAAGCTTTTACTATTATGAATGGTAGTGTGTTTACCCACAATACGCACAACACTGTAGCCCAGAACCACGGCCTCCGACAAAATACTAGTATGTTGGTTCCAACGGCAGGAAAGGATGGTATTATGCTTCCTCCTGCAGACTGTGTTGGAACAGTTTCTAATAAACACAGCTGTCTGAGATAATAAGGTTAGTTTATTATTGTTGACTAGACTGAGGAAGTCATCCCACACACATTCTCACAGCTGAGGCTGAGCTGACAGCAGTCTTGCAGACAGGTGAAATTAATTACTTTTATCTCTTTTCATCAGCTGTTGCTGTTAGTGTCAGAGCCTCTCTGTAAGGCATTGCCATTAACAAATGTTTGTTTCTCTAAAGAGAAATTGACCATTGTAGTCGCCCCGAGGGCATCACCTTCTTGGTAAATTGGTATGCACGCTCAAGCGCTGTATTCTCATCAATCCTGATCAGAGCCGGAACCTGCCACTACTGCAGAGTCATCTAATGCTGCTCTGATGAAATACTTCAGCTTTGCACTTAAAAACCGAGCGCTAGTGGGTTATAATAGATCTGTTTGACTACTGTAAATGGGGCTACGGACATGATGAAATTGGCACCCAACTTCAGGCAAGAAAGATTATGTAATTTTTAGGACAATATTCGTTACCCAATGTGTTAATTTAATAACACGAACTGAATGACTTTTGCTATAAATCTTCTGGAAAAAAGGTTTAAATTTACTCTGCTATGATTACGACAAATAAGTTTGTTGATGGTTTTTAAAAAAAAAAAAAAAATGTCCTTAACTCCGTTATCCATCTAATACTACTTTGCCTTTCAGCTTGGTTTTCCCCATCTTTTATACTATGGATTAAAAAATATATTAACAACAGCTATAGATAAAAGGTTAAAAAAAAACATTTAAAGAAAGATGAGATTATTTTCAGATCTTGCTCGAATGCAGTTTTGAAATATGCTATTCAGTATTTAATTATCATACAAAATGTGCAATTTGTTATATAAAAACATGCATTTCACGACAGCATAGTTTATTCTACCTTACTTCCTTGTATTTATCTAGAATGAAAAGTAACAAGTCACAAACTGTCCGATGTCTGGGAGATTAGGGTGAAGAAATAAGAGAAGGAAAGGAGGAAGGAGTGCAAGATGGTGTGAATGTCTGACGCCATGTCGAGAAACACTTCTGACATCCTGACAGAGTGGTGAGAAATGACCGCTGGATAGATGGAGGGAGTGAGATGGAGAGGGGTGGGAGGTCAACTACAGCCACATGTGAAGTGTGGGACTGACATCTGGACTGCTCCCTCTCCCCAAAGCTTTAACTCTGTTAATGATCTGACCCTCATTCACTCCCAGCCTTGCTGTCTCTCTTTATCTTATATTCCATCTCTTCCCCATTCATTATATTGTCATTTATTTCCCTCTCTTCCCCTTTCTGTTCTTCTGTTGTCTACCTTTTTGTTTTGTTTGCTCATTGACATTTGGATTTGTTTCCTTTCCGTCCTCCTCTTCCTTTTCTTCCTTATATCACATCTTCTGTTACGTTATCAGTCAGTTTGAGTATTATTAACTTTGCAGATTTTCCACTCTTGCATCACGTCCCCAAGCAGACTGTCTAAATTTTTGTTACAATCTGTAAATGAAAGCTGCCGAAACATTTCAGTGTCTTAGTAGAATTAATAGCAGTGTTGCTTGTCACTATCCACGTATCTGCTTTTTATCAAGAGCTAAAGTTATCAGTGTGTAGATCTGTAAATTACCTTGCTTTCAGCTCCGACTGCATGTTTTTACTTTACCAAAAGTGTTTTCTCCTTCTTCAAAGATGCAAAGTAAAGTAGAATCTGATAATGCTATTATTTTGCGCAATATGGTGTCTTGGCCATCTATACCATAGGTATTTTTACATCATAGTGGGGCGGATTAGCTTAAAATACCATAACAATCCATTTTTGTGATAAAAGTACTGAATTTGCAAGGTAGGTTAAAAGATGTACCTGTAACAAAACTGCCTATTAGGACATTATAAATTCATCCCCTGGTGGCAGCAACAGACATATTCAAAAATGGCTGCCAGAAGTCTGTATATACTGTATAACTTACAAAAATACTAACCAACATGAGCCAAGATCAACAAATTTAGAAATATCCCCATATTTTTTAATGAATGACTATCTAGGCAGTTTAGAAACAAGGCAGTTGTGCAAACATGATGCTGGTAATAGGTCCTCGTGTACAGCAGGTTGACAAGGTTTTATGGCCTTAATTCCCTTTTATATTTGATTTCGGCCTGGTTATCTCCTCCTAAAAGAAAACCACATTGCCTTCAGTGAAAACCAGATTATAGCTGCCCGATTCATTAAGGAATGGGTAAAGTAATGTCTAAAGCTAAAAAAGTTCATCTGAGCAATTTTACGGATGTTTTAATAAAGGTGTTACGCAGGTAAATATCTCACGGAGCCATCATTGGATGTTGATGATGGACACCTCTATCAATGGTCAGAGCCAGGAGAATTGAAGGGTTTGCCCCAAAATTCACCTTAGGAACACGATGAGGACCCAGAAAGAAGTGGACCCCAAGATAGTGAATTCCAAGGAAGAGTGAATACTTCACTATAAAACCCCCTTCATCTTCATATAAACTACCAGGACCTTAACTATGTTAGCGTACAGAAAATTGTATTACTAATGGCAAACATTAGAAAGAGCTTTTTCTTGAAAGCCAGCTCTGAAAGTTCACCTCACCTCGCTATTGCTTTGAGTTTCTCGACTTTTATTTAGGCATTGCAGAAAATGGAAATGACCAGTCATTGTGATGATGACTTGTTTCACTGATGAGGCCTGCTAACAAATGAAAAACACCTCAAGGAAATGTGAAGGCTTTACCAGAGGTGGCCTTATATGGACACCAGGGTCTTGGCCCTAATCATTTTGGCGAAGATTTTAAAACATCATTGGCTCGGTCGGGGTTTGCATCAGCAAACTCTCTGATAACTTACCGAAATACACACAAAGTGAGTGCAGAGGACTGACAGAAGGCTCCTTTCATGCGTATGCATATAATGTCGGGCATCATTCTGTGCATAGACACCAAATGAAAAAGTTTTAGTCCATAATTTTAGTATTTTTCTTTTAAAAAAAAATGGGTTTGTGGCATGCAACAACATTTCTGTAGTTGTTAAAGTTTTTAATAAGCGGGTGGTCTTTATTGGTGTGGCGGGGTTGCAGGTGAAAAAGCTATAATGGGCGATGCAACGCATTGAATTGTGGTAATTTACAGGTCCGCTGTGCAAGCAGCTACAGTGTAGGGAACCATGGCATTTATAGTAGGTGGGAAAATCAGAACAATGTATCTGAGGACTTCAAAAACAAAAACACTTTACACACATGGGGTTTTATTCACTCTGCAGAGCATCTACCAGTGGCTGCGGATTAGTGGTTAGTTTGAAACGTGTATGGTCTGATGATCAGATGAAAGTCAAATGAACCCTGTGGAGAAATTAAATTGTGCAGCTCCTGCCAACAGGGACATAAATAGGACTCAAGTATTCAGAATGCAAACACTCTAATAAAGATATCATCAAGAGTGGAAAAAAAAGTCAGCCACGCTGTTCAGATAAATCTATCCAATAACATCTATGTTTGTATGTTTCTGCTAGTTTGTTTCTCTATAACTTAATTTTACCTTTCCCACCCATCTCCACCATCTGTCCCCTCGCTTGAGTCCAAAGGTTGCCTCCTGTCATCAACTTTTACTTTGTTGCTAAAGCAGCAGTTGAAACACGCACACACAAAGTGCACATTGGTCTTATTTCCCACACGACTATGGTGGGCTGTTTCTAACACACACACACACACACACACACACACACACACACACACACACACACACACACACACACACACAGAGTATGGCTGACCAAAGGTGCACTTGGAGCTGCCACTTTTATCAGTTTTCCTCTAATGGCTTTCTTCTGACTCACATTATACAACCACACATACACCCACACAGACACACACCCACACGTTACTTTGTGGTGAGGAAGGAAACAGAAAAGCCATTTCTTTGGCTTTAACTTGCATGTCCTTGGAGGCTGTGATTTTTCAAGAGGTGCTCATTAGTTGGTCCATGTCCGACATCAGCCTCAGGGGTTGGTCTTTCCACTCTGTGTGTGCGTTGTGTGTGCTTGACAGTATAGACAGATAATGAAGACGTTTGTTAGAGGGTCAGGACATCCATAGGGGGTCTGGTGAAGGAACTTTGGCTTTTAATCAATTAAGGTAGAAGAAGGAATAAATGTGTTGGAGCGAGTGATCTGGAGCGTGGGGAGAAAGATGGACATGGAAAAAAGGAAAGAATGAAAGGAAGGAAGCAAAACAAGACTTCAGAAGACTTGTACATATGGCAGTTAACTAGGGAGTGGGTGAGGTTCAATTATAGAGCCTCCACCTACTCACACATAGAAACACCCCATAGAGTGCATGTGTGCAATAAACAGGATGGATGTATGTGTGTCAGAAGACCATGCACTTCCCATTTTCTAGTAAGGTTTCTGATTCGTCCCGTTAATCTTTTTCTGGAAACTAAGGTGAAATGGTATTATTTAACACACATTTTGAACAAGCGCTGACTTTGAACAAGAAAAAGTGGATAGATTTGAAAAAATACAGATGTTATTGTAACAAAGCAAGTGGTGTAATTGCCAAAACAACCGTCCAAAACCAAATTATGAAGAATTTAGGACAATGTAAAACAAGGACAGCAAATGCCCTCAATTCTTAAGCTTGAAACAGTGATGGTTTGACATTTTACTTGGTTTAAAGGATGACATCTGAGCCATTTATCAAACATGGATAAACTGAAGGAGTGGATGAAACATTAATAAAAAGTTTGTTTGCATGTCAAAGTGAAAAAGCGGCACTAGAAAGCAGCCAACAGTTATGTAAAGCTCAGCAGGCGTAACATGCAAATGTATCAAACCAACGGTGTGTGTGTGAGCATGTGGATATGTGTGTGTGTTTTTGCTTTCTAACCAGTGCTTGCTTGAAATCTCTTTGGCTGATATAATCTTTTTGCCAACACGAAGCCTATAGATCCCACCCCTGTCTGTGCGTAAGTGTGTATGTGGGTCTGCTCCCATTGGAATTTTCTTTCATTGGAAAGTGTGTATTAACACTGTGTATACATGATTAATGGATTGTCAAGAGAGTCAAAAATGACACAAATGTAGGATTTTTTTCTTTTAAATGACTCAACTGATTAGCATATGTCAATCCAAGCTGGTTAAACCAGACTGACTAGCAACTTCTTGTCAATAAAAGTTTTCACATTTGTTTTGTGCAAGAATTATGAACTTTTCTACGCTTCTGCAAATAAGTCCAACTGAAAAAAAAAAGTTGACACTCTTTTGATGCATCCCGGCCACGCGTTCGATCAAAGAGAATGGCATCTTGGTTTAATACGAGAGGAATAGGACTTCATATATCAAGTGCCTGTCTTGCTTTGTCCCCGATACAAGATAAAATCATTGTTGTTTGAACCGTTTTAAAAGTTGACTTTTCACAGTGTGGAAAAAAATGAGTCTCCACTGCTTTGTTGACGCTAATGATGACAGGTTTTGTCTCATTAGCAACAATTTTCTTCTGCTAAAGAACCTTTGGTGAAATAATATTGCACAACAATGTGGTGACGTGAGCGGAAGGTGACTGATATGAAATGAACTGTACGGCTGATATTCAAACAATTTGATAATATGGATTGATAAAAAATTTAAGATGAATCAATTTCTAGTTAAAGAAAGGAGAAACCAGATGAAAAGAAACAACCTGGGCTGCAACAAAAATACAAATATAACATGGAAAAGTTTTTGTGCATGCACACAAAAACCATGTGTATGCCTCCCCCCCCCAACACAAACTGGGCTTTATAATGGGAGGATGTGGGATGAGACTGTGCGTCTCACAGATTCTTTGATCCATGTGTACACATGTTTTTGGAGCAATTGTAGTCTCATTTCTGGCATTTGAATGGCACATTCACTGCTATAGGTTTCCAATGGCTGTTTACGAAAATGGTGGGTGTACCATTCTTGGAGTGTACATCTTTGTCTTCCTCCTGATCATCTCCACAGAAGGTTATATGTGTTCATCTGTAGCTGTGCAGAAGTTCACACGTTTGTTGTGTCCTTTTTCTGTGGCTTGACAGAATTAATCAGTTTTGTTTTTCATTCACCAGTTTTTCATCTGTTCCTGTTCTGATTATAAAACTGAGATTACTAAACCGATTTCCCTTTTCTTTTTCAATCTTCACCAATGAGTGTCTCAGTTTTACATTCAGTAAAACTGGGTTTCTTCTCCTTTTAACATGGTTTCCATTGCCATGCATACAAATCAAACATGCTCATATATATATATATATATCTTATGAGTAATAAACTATATAATTAACAAATTAGCAAATGTGATAGAATTAATGCATAATGCATAGGTATGTTTTTTCCTTAGTGTGTATGTGCACAGTTTTAGGAATGATACTACCACAATTTTTATGCTTCTGGCCTCTGATGTCTTTGTGAAAGTGACAGCATTGATAGCATGGTACAAGGGAAAGTGTCATAAGTTTCAAACTTCTTTATTTATGTTTCCTCAGCAACAAAACGGCACATAGATGTGCCTGCATGTTGATCAGCTTGTATGCTCAGGCTAGTTGATGTATATTGATGATGATGATCAATACTTTTATTGATCCCCTTAGGGAAATTGTGATGACTCAGCAGCAGCAGCACAAAAACAAACGAATTACCATGCAACAAAATATATAATTGAAATTAAAAATGAGAAGTGCAGACTCTTGCCGTAGTCCGATTGTAGAAGTCTTAACCGGACTACTCACTGTGGTGCCCCTCTACCCCCGCCTATTGTGCTGTTAAACAGTCTGATGGCCCTGGGTAGGAAGGAGTTCTGAGTCTGTTGGTAGAGCAGCTCAGAGACAGCAGCCTGCTGCTGAAAGAGCTCCTCTGTGCCGTGATGGTGGCATG
>JAOXYM010000005.1:6081846-6126875 GCA_028567055.1 Leptatherina wallacei | reverse complement strand
ACACACACACACACACACACACACACACACACACACACACACACACACACACACACACACACACACACACTCTCTGTGGCTGGGAGGAGACAAACTCCACCATGCACCAGTCTGCACTGGTTTTCTTTCACTTTTCACTCACTATCCCTCTTTCTTTAAATCAGCCCAATCATGATCAGCAGTGCATTTTTACACCAACAAGCCCACTTTTATCTAAGAAAAGAACAAAGGGGGGTAAATTTCCCAAATATTTTAGAGCAGTGGTAACAAGAAGGGGTTATTGCAAATGGTGGCTTTAATAAAATGGTACAACATGCACCAGCCAGCTTATGTCCAGGAGGAACCCATGCTTTTGAAGACAGAAGCTCTTTTGATAAACAACGTGCTGCAGAACTTCCTGCAATTAAGTGCTTTTTATGCTGTTTAAGAATAATTCTCTCATTTGTCTTTGGATTTCAGTTCAAATTAGTTTAGGATCTATTCTAACTCCTGACCCCTGAGATCCCTTGGTATCCAGTTTTGAAACTAATTCCCCAGCATTTTCACTGCGGGTCGGTGGGTTGACTCCAGCTGAGGCTACATTCTGAACACAAAGTGCATGCCAGTGGCTGTAGGATACACAAGAACCCAATCCACACATGTGCTTACAACTTCCTGGTAATCCTGCTGTCAGTCCTCTTTCTGTTCTCTAGCCAAACCTTCCTCCTCCTCCTCTTCTTTGCATTTGCATTCTAAATTAGGTGTTTTGGGTATTTGATGGATGCCCCTGCTGATAAGGTTAGATTGAGGGAAAGCATGAGATAGGCAGATGTGTGTGAAAGAGTTTTCTAAAAATGCTGGACTGGTCTTTAACCCTTTCAAACCAACAAATAGATGCATTGAATTAAGATAGCTTTACAAGCGTGTCTTCAGAATGTCCAAGGAAACGTATAAGCTACAACATATGAGACAAATTAACATCAAAATGAAGGAAAACATTTTAAAAGGCAACCCTTATTTATTTGCATTCTAGACACTGTGTAGGCCAGACTCTCTACTATTCAGGGATTTAAAATGCCTCATGAGGCCTCTTTTCTTTATTGTGATCAGTAATGAATGCTCAAATTCTTTTTTACCTATCAGGGAACATGATGGGATGTTAAATGCTAAATGCAATGCATCCTATCAGGAGTTATCTGCCTTTGTAATCCAGTGTTGTATCATATCAAAATGTTTTGTAAAATGATGTGTCCAGTCTATTTTGATCCATTGATTGTATCCGTTGTGTGTAAAAAATGGAAGTGACTTTAAGTACAAAACCACCGACCAGCACTCACAGCCAGATCCGATGCATCTTTGTCTCCAACAGTCTCAGAAAGCATCAACTTCTTTCCAGAAATACTTTCGCAATAATCGCATATACGTGATTTATTAATGCTCAGTCAGGGTTGTGCTTGTCATTTTGAACTGCGGTGAAAGTCATGAGATCAGACTCAGGTTGGACTCAGGCTAGATGACAACTTTCCACTGCAAGTGATGCTGATGAGGCAAAGCAACGGACCCACAGCTCACTTCAAGAATGCAAGAAGCCACCCCATTCAAAATGAATGAGTCTGCTGTAACCTGAAACATGTATGTCTTAATTTTACCAACATCAATACATTTTCCCACCATTATGATGTCTTTACCTAGATTCACTCTTTGTGATCAGTGTGGTGGTGATTCTTTAGATATTTGTCTTCGAAGATGCATACTTTTATCTAATCAGTTTTGTTCAGTTATGAAGGAACCAGTTGGCGATGGTCAATTGCAGAACTTGAGCCTTTGAGCAGCATTTCACAAACCGGTAGGTGACATCACAATTGCTCCATCCATCATTTAGTCTTCGCTTTTCAGGTCAGAAGAACAAATGCACCTTCATTGTGCAGTGGTGTAATGTATGAAAGTACAGAGTCAGAATGGGGGTATCGGAGTTAATCTGCTGCCAATAGGCTGTGTTTGTGAGGGAGAGCTGGCATCATGAAACACACAGCTTTAATCAACAATATGGTCATCACCCGGCTGATTCAGCAAATCCAGAATAGTGTAAGCACACACTGGTGTGGCACTGAGTTGCCTATGGTTGGTGTGTGTGAATTACCAAAGAGGAACAGCAGTGCCATATAAACAACCTAAACCTAACAGAAGAGTGACTTAAAATAAAATTGAACAGTAAATGACAGCAACAACCAGCCTACAGCATGTACAAAAAAAGTCTAGCGGTGATACTAAAAGTATCAGAGAGCGCAGACCTCCACCAAGCTATAGTCATTATTTTTTGCCAATGGTTGTGGGTATTATTTTTGATTTAGAAAAATTCCTGGATCCATGCAGTGATCCAAATCTCCCCCAAAATTAAAATCACGTGTTCCTTTAAATTTTCAGGAAATTTCTGAAACAGATTATCAAAATTCATCCATAACTTTTTGAGTTATGTTGCTAACAGACACAGACACACAAACCAACACCGACGAAAACAGAACCTCCGCCAAGACGGAAGTAATAAAAAGCAACTGAAAAGGAAAATAAAGTGAAAGTAAAGATGTAGTGGAAGCAAACTCTGTCTTCTAGATGAAACACCAGTTTCTGCACCAACCACTTCCTTTGCAGACTTTGTGTTGTACAGACCATCACGTGACATGAACATGGGCAGATAGAGTGCAGCAGGCAGAAAAAACAACCATGCCACAGTTTTTTTTATTTTTTCATCCTGTTTGTTTTGCACTGTGGACCAACACAGCCAAGGCACATTCTTTTATCAGAGTGGGTTGCATGTTTTCACAAATTTGTTCAAAGTTGTAGTTTCTTCTAAGATTTGTGGATTTCGTTGTCAGATGATGGATTGTATTATAATGATATTTTTCCTTGTATTTTAGATTGTAGCGTTATTTGGACACACCTTTGTTCAAATAAGGTTTATTGTCTTTGTAGATAAACTGATCTGCTCTGCTCTGCCCGGTCAGACGGACATGTTGGGTTTAAGAACATTTCTGTATTTATTTCCCATATGATCGCTGCCAGGTCCGATGATTTGTCAGTAAAATGTGCTTTCTAATAAACGAGGGGGGCTGGTTGATAAAAGTGGGGTTAGGCTGCCCTCGGCGTTGTGAGGCCTCACCTGCCACAGAGTGAAAATACACCTGGCACAGCAGCTAATCCTCCGAGTCACTCTGTTTTGTTTTGGCTTTCTTTAACACTTTTGCTCTTGGCCTTTTTTCCCACTATGCTTCTGATTCACCTTTTAATTTGTCTTTTCCTCCCACATTTCCCCCCCTCCATGTCTCTCCCTCTCAGGGCAGCTGGTAGATATCGGAGAGATGAGGATAAAGTTGTTCTTCTAATATAAACTGAAGGATAACATTTCTTCCTGCTCTGCTCTCCATTTTTCTTTTTTTGCCGTCCATCTCACTATCTATATTCTTTCTTTCCCAACTTTTTCCCCCCTTTCCTCCTCCCCTGTCTTCCTATCTCCCTCTTCATTCCTCATCAGGACATCAATTTTACCACGTGGACCCTCCTCTTAAGAGTTATTGCTCCTTAATTTTTTGCAACAACACTTCTAATCTCCCTCATTTTCTCTATGGGCGTGGGAAAGTGGGCAGGAAGTTGCACAGACGGGGACATGTGGGGTGCTGGGGAATTTAGTTGCCCCCTCTTCCCTCCTCCCACTTCTCCTCCACCAAATTTCCCCTTTTTTTTTTAAAGCATTCCTTTCTCTCCTATCCATCTTTCTGTCTTCAATTCCTTCTGTCCTCGCGGCATCCAGGTCACGTCAGTAGCACCTGTGCTTTCAGATATTTTCCCCCGAGAGATGTAACAGAGTTACCGCAGACCTCTCGCTTGGCCTCTTGTGGTGTGGAATTGATTTTACGTTCCTTGAGCAAACTAAGGAAACGTACTTCATTGTGAAATGTGTCACATGTGATTTAGGAAACAACCTGAAGCTGTGAAAGGGATTTGAGCTGTGTAGATCTAACATGACAAGTAGGCGATATCCTCTAGATCAGGAATCACCAACTACGGACCTCTTGAGCCAGTCCTGCAGGTTTTCAATGTTTCCCTGCAGCAACACACCTGACTCAAATAATGGGTCATTAAGAGGCTTGTGCAGAACTTGACAACAAGCCATTAAATTTAAACCAGGTGTGTTGCAGCAGGGAAACATCAAAAACCTGCGGGACACTGGCTGAAGAGGTCCGGAGATGGTGATCCCTGCTCTAGATGGATAAGGCTGAGTAAGGGTTTAAATTAAGCCGAGATCATTTCTTCTCTTTATTATCTTCCTTAGGATTTCTTTCTTCAATGATCTAAAGAAAAAAAAATTGCAATAACTTTAGATAATTTCTGCACGCCCTCAGTAGAACCATACCCACCCGAACTGGAAACACTGAGTTTATGTCTGTATGTAGGTACAGTCTCCCAGGCTGGGAAGTTTATCCAAGATCCTAAAAAAAGACTTTTCCTGGGTAGCAGCTTCTTACCGTTATAAAGCTTTTAGCTGCGTGTGTGTGTGTTTGTGTGCGAAATGAGCCAGCTGAATTGTTAAAATGATTGTTGGCAGGTATAAGTAGAGATCTAATAAAGATTAGCTCTCTGGCTCGAGTCAAACATCCACAAGGAATTAACTTGGAAAGAGGGGTTTACATAACACACTCTTGGTCATTTGTGCATCCGCACAGCAGTTTGCAGGGGAAGTTAAGTGTGGCAGCTGATAATGTGACAGTTTCCTCTCTGCCTTTCTTGTCTTTTGGTTTACTTCACTTGGTTACATGTTTTATTTTCTGTGGACATTATCTCATTGCCGAGGAATCTTCATTTTAACTCACAGACAACAATCTGGTGCACACGAATATAAACAATGGAACACACGTGCACAAATCCACATACTTGAGTGTGTCGATCTGTGTGAAGAACTGAGACGTAGCGTGGTATCGAATCTATTGTTAAAGCAGATGCTTCCTGCACACTATGTGGATGTGTGACTTGTGTTTTCTCTACCATTTGTGTGTGTCTGTGTGTGCTGGTTTGCTTAATTATACCATTTATTACAGGATTTTATTTACATAGTTTTAGTGGCCATTAATCATTATTCATTTGGCTACAAAGTAATGACATTCTTATTATAAATATAATGGTCAAGGATCTGCGAGTAATTATGGCATAATGAGGAAAAAATGTCAGTTGTGAGACAACTGAACAGTTGAATAGCTCTCGGTGAAAACCCCTTCTTCCCCATTTTTGTTGCTGTTATGGTGCATGCAAAGGTCAGGTCATTTAAATGAAATTTGGATGTACACCCATTGTGTTTTACCTGTAAAAAAACACTGAAATAGATTTACAGTAACCTGGTTAAACTGTTGGCTTCATTTAAACTGGCTAGATCATCGTACTTTCCTGTTTCATGCTCTGGTGGAGTCTTCCAAGAATTCTTGGCTTCTTTAATCCACATGTTGAAGTGTGTCTGGGGAAAATATTGAACCACACATTGTACACAATGAGTTTATGATAGAGAAATTACATAGTGAGAACTTAATAAATTGTAATGATTATTTGACCAATATATTAATTTATATGCAGCTAAAGCCCCCGTGATTTATGAGGATATCTGAAAAAACTGCTGATTAAATATAAAGCTTAACATCTTCCGGTGTTTTTCTGTAGGGCACGCGTTACAGGCTGTAACAAGGCTAGTTTGTTTACTCTTGAAGCACAGATCTCAGTTGACTGGAAACAGGCAAGAGCTCAAGTTTCACATACTGCAGTAAAAATGCCAACATAGACGCATAGTACAATTGTGTGGTGATATAGACATGTGTGAAGAACGGTTATAAAATCTGAATATCAGGATATCTTACATTCATTAATCTGGGTTATCCAAATGGAACAGTTGTAGATATCCCCAATATCAAACTCTGATTATAGTTCATAAAAGCTTAGCCTTGTGATGGCCTGAATTCACCTGTAAGCCTATTATCATATTGTACAATCCATATTTAAAACTTATTTATTTAAAATGGCTTTTAACACCCAGTAGTGTGATGACACTTTTATTTTTTATCTTTCTCGTTTATCCTTTTATTTATTTTTCTATTTTATTTTTATTATGCTTTTATTATTTATCTTACTTTTACTCATGTACTTGTTGAGGTGTTTTTAAATTGCTGTTTTATCTTTTGTAAAGCACTCTGGTTCACCAGTGGGTTGTTGTAAAGTGCTATATAGATAAAGTACATTTACATATTTAATACATGAAGTCTAAGAATGTCAAACTATGATTGTTTGGTGCTATTTCTAAAAGAAAAAATTCAACAACTTTTCATCACTTTGAATTTCTCGAGTGTTGTCAACAACAGTAACTTGGTAAAAGAAACTCTTTTAGCTGCTCTATGCCAGACTACACACACTTTTCATTCTTTCAGCCCATTCTGGATGTTTTATGTTTAGTTTTTTGGTGCATACGTGCGTGAAGCTGCAGGCTTCACATGGGGGTTTGTGTTGCAAAATCACATCACTGATCTTTGTTTCTATTTCACTAAAGATTTATGATAACTGAAACTGCTTTGGCTGTGTGAGAGTTTCTGTCTGTTTAGTTCTCTCTTTGTTTATTTGCACTTTGAGACATTTGGTTATGAGTGTGTTTATGCATGCGCTAATTTTATTGATGCCCCACTTGCTTTTATTCCTCATGAGGAATGTTGTTCTCCATCCTTTTACATTTGGACTGACTACAGTTTTCTTGTGTGTTTTGTTATTTCTCTTGAGTTAAAAAAAAAAAAGATGTATGAAGGAACTTTTTGTCTCCATGCCGATTTGTACAATAGCTCACATTATAAATCATGGCTGAGTGTAGAGAATGTGAATGTTAACATACTTGCCTTTAATGTTAATTTAATTCATTTTTGTTTTCTATACACCACAAAATTTTGACACATCTGCAGAAGTGACAAAGCGCATGAGAGGGAAAATAGATTTTGTTTAAAAAAGGAGAAAAAGTCGGGAAAAGTGAGAGAATGAGATCCAGTTGATATACACAGAGCAAATGCAACGAGACGACAGAGTTATAGAGTTGTCCCATGCTTCACAGGAGTATTAAGTGTCCCCCTCCTTCTCCTTCTCTAAACACCTCGCCAACTCTCCCACTGGAGCCATAAAACAGTTTGAAGCTCTCTTTGTTCTACTTCTCTGCTGTTCCTGTGTCCTTTAAAGTCTCCTGTCAAGACTTCCTCTCCTCTTCTCCTCTGCACTGATTGGCTGATTGGATCGCAGCCAAGTGGCATTGGGTGGTTGCGCGTGCCGTTCCTCTACCGAATATGTTGTTGTGTACATACGAGCGCTTGTGGGGATCAGTTTCCAATATGCCGTCACCGTGTGCCATTTGATAGCAGCAATTATTGGTCATTTGAAACATATTTAGCAGTGATGACCTTTGAAATGCACACTCGGACACGTCACAGGAAAGGAGTGGTGCTGTCTTGATTGTGTAGTTGCCCTTTCATATTTTTTTCTAATCATGAGAAAGTGAATGGAGGGGGGTGCTAGGGAGGCAGGGAAGAGGGGAAGTAGAAAGTCAATCAAAGAAATGAAGGAAGGAAAGGAGAGAGTGCATGAGGCTCGAATCATAACACATCAACGCTTACTGGATTTGTTTTAGTGCCTTAATATAGACTGACCTAATAACTAGTTCAGGATCAAAATCACCTTTGCACGCAAGTGGTGGAACATCAAAAGGCTAGGCTAAGGCTAGCTCTTTTTAGCTTAGCATTGTGACAGGATGCAGAGGGAAATGTTAGCTTAGTTTTGTGGAAAGGTATGAAATGTTGCCTTCATGTGTTATGGGAAAGATGATCCTTTCCATTTGTAAATTGGAAATTACGAGGGTGTTGTGTTCAAGTGTTTTTGTTGTCGTAGGGAAGTGAAACATGGTGGACCCACTGCAGAGCAGGGGTGAAATCCTGGTTCATGTACAACTTGCTATCTCCTTCCCATTGATAGAGATTTTAGGCTATGGGTTGGGTCATCTCCTGGTTCCAGTATATCATGCCGTCATCGGCGTACACTACAGGCCAAAAAATATAAAAAATAATTTGCCTCTGACCACACAGTGTCCTACTGGAGGCTATCCTCAATTGACTGTTAGCATCTGCTCTTGGGAGGTTAAACCAAGCAGAAAGAGTATTTTAGAAAATGACACTAAGTTTAAAATGGCAATGTTATTGAAATTCTGTATGCCACATTAGGCTACAGACTAACCAACTAACAGCAGCAGAGAACTTTTAACAGAAGATAATGCTTAGCATTCATGATACTTTCATTGTTTTCCACTATGTTGAAAGATCAAAGTTAATCTCATCTCAGCATCTCGGGCATCATAAAAATGTTCCAGCTTTTCAGTGGAAATTACCACGTGAGTGGGTGTTCATGTGTAATTTAGATCTCCTCATTCATAAAAAGTCTTGTCTGCTGTGATTAACTTCAGTGGTGTGAGCAGGCGCTGTTCATCATTCTGCATCCACTTATGCTGCCATTCTGTTTGTAGTTTAAGTGGATTATGAATTGATTACTATATTACTAGACTAATAGGATAATAGTTGCCTAAAAATGAATTGACACAGTAGAATGAATTAGCCCCCAATTATTTGGATGAAAAATAATCAACTAGCAAAAATCTCACGATTGTGCCAAAACATTAAAGAGTCTGATGGGTTGATGTTTTCTCCTGTTACAAGACCTGTCAATAGGAGAAGTATATTTATATAAGCTGTAAATGAACAATTTGACTTTGAATGTAAGAACTAAGGCAGCACAAATTACTCAAAACAGATGCAAGAGGCACTGCAGCTTGCTGTGACCTCTGTCCGCCAGCAAAAGCACCCACTGGGATAAATGGAGTCCTAGCATTCATATGGATGTTACTTTGACATGTCACACCTACCTAAACATTGCTCCAGAGCACACACACCCCTTCACAGCAGGATTTCCTGATTGCAGTGGCCTTTTTCGGCTTGCTACACTGCGAAAGTGTGCAAGAACAGTTTGAGGGACACAACAAAAAGTTCAACGTGTCTTCCCAGCCCTCAAATTCCCCAGTTCTCAATCAGATCCAGCATCTGTGGCATATGCTAGAAAAACAGGCCCCCACCTCTAAACTTGAAGTACTTAAAGAATCTTCTATTAAAGTCACCTTACGGGGTCTTACGAAGTTCATGTCTCTGTGGGTCGGAAATGCTTTGGTGGCAAGTCAAAGACAAAATTAGTTTAAAAGACTGCAATGTTGTGGTTAATCAGTTCATTTATTTACCTTTTTAAGTTGCCTGTTTGTTTATATGAAGTATCCTGTAGATCTATACTACGGCCCTAGTTGTGATCAGTATCCTGAATGCAGGATAAGTGCTTTTGTCCTTTGAGAAACTATAGATAACAATAATAAAAAGACGCAGCTTAAGTTGCTCATAAACTATAAAGTTGAACTGGTTTTCAAGAAGTAATAAGATGCAAGAGCTAAATCTAGCAGATACAGATGTACCATGGCAGCAATAAAACTGATTTCATCCTTTTTTAACTTGACTCTGTCCATATTGAAATGATAAAGCTGCTGTGGAGTCGTAGACATTCCTTCTCTGCTGCGAACCCTCAAGAGAACTGGATGAAAGATTTGTGCAGATAACCATGTTTCATGTGAATTTCATGTCTTCTGTAAAGTTAAACTCAGTTGCACCTTGCGTGCATGTAATAGTGAATAATATTTGAATAAACACAAATGAATCTGCCCCTGAATCAGATGGATTTTATTTTGAATATTCAAAGTGTTGGGTTCAATTTTGATAATGTTATATTATTCCAATCTGCAATTTTAATAATTAATGTAAATGCAAAAGAAATCTGAATATTTATTTGGTTATTCGAGAATTCTTCTGAAGCTTTTATTCACTCATTGTTCATCTGCACGAGCACAGCTGATATGCAGTTGTTTTGCTTCCTGTTCAGTCTCAAGATAAAGTTCAATTAGTTGTATATTTTCACCAGTTGAGATAATAAGTAAGAAAAGAATATGGCTCCCATTTCAATCAGGCCATGTGATACACCAGTATCTGGCAGTCCTGCATCCGATCAGTGCTTTTGTCCTTGATTGACTGACTGATTTCAGTTATCTGAACAATAACGGCACAAGTTTCTTTTTCACTTCCTTTGAATCAAAACCACTCAGACAGAATTCATCGAAGCTGGTTTCGTTGTTGTTGTTTTTAGGTGGAAATGCAACTTCTCTGTTGGGATTGCATTCTGGGAAATGTAGGCATTCATAAACTGAGGCAGAAGTGAACGAGGAAAGCTGATGGGAGTTCTCTGGTCCAGCAAAAACAGTAAATTAAAGTAAATGATAGCACTTCATCACAGCATGCTTCCTGGAAAACTCACCCAGACTCATTTGGAGCTGCAGTGAGCCTGCAGCTGAGTTTGCAGTGATGAATGGGGAGAGCTTCATTTGAGCTTAACACAGAGAGATGAATGGAGCGTTACAGCTGCCATTACTAGCTAAATATTACACACATGCAAACTGAGAAGAGGGCTGAAATATGTTAGGTATGCGATTTCAGAGATGACTGACCTTCACACGGACATACGCGCCACGTCATGTGCTTGAATACACAACAATGCAGCAAAACACACATCTCGCCCGCTTTTCTGATCACACGCTGACACATTTGCACTCTTCATGAGGCAATATTTTCTCGCTAGGAGTTGCTTCTGTGTCACATGGAGCTGAAGTGTAATGACATGCTTGGGTTTTCTACTCTTACTTGTACACACATGCACTCTGACATACACACCCTCTTTTGCTCAACAGGTCGGGGATGTTTCACAAGTCAGGACTTGCACATCAATGTTGTGTCTGTGTGGATATCGGCAGATCTCGAGCGTGTGTGTCTGTGTTTGACGGTTCACATTTTCTTACTGGATAGTGATGTAAAAGACTAAGTTGTAGTCTCATTACTGTGGTCTCCAAGGAGTCGCCATGGCAGTGGCAGAATGAAACCATGGCCTGTGGGAGAGGAGGTGTGTGCATGTAAGTGTATGTGTGTGTGTCCTATAGACCCAGAAGTAGCTTAATCTCCCAGGAAGCAAGTTATTCTCCACAGGCCAATCGGAGGACAAAGTTTGAGACGGAGCTAAATCCAATTGGTGCAACACTGCTGACCTTTATTTCTAACAACCAATCCCAGGGGATCCCACAGCCTACGGGGAGGTGACATCACAGCTTGAGTGAGATTTTGTCAAAAGAGTGAAGAAAGCCTGAGTTTCAATACTTAGACAATGATGCTGACTGTGGGTGTGTCTTGTTTTTTTTTTCTTTTCTTATTTTCTTTTAAAAATGAAACAGAGACTTTGAACAAAGTTACAGTATCAGGTAAAGAGTAACAAGAACAGAAACCCCAATGTTGTATAGATTTAAAAAAACTATTATGAATTAAACAAATATTCAAAATTGTGCCTGAAATTATATTTTTTTTAAAAAGACCTTAGAAGAGACGGAGCCAAAGAGGAACATGAGGAGAAAGGAAGATGGGACATAGATGAAGTAAAAAGCTTGAGGAATGAGTGTGGGTCTAAACAAATATTTACGCAGGACGATGCATGCATCCTCCGCTGTGTTTATGGTTGGATTTATGACCAAAAACTCCACCTCCGGTCTAGTTGTCTCATTTTTTGTTTCATCTCTACTTCGAGCCAACTGCGTCCTCTTGGTTAATGGTGCTTCTGTCCTCACTCCTTTTTCACTTAGACAGAACAAGAACAGACAGACTACAACATCAGCTTCTTCTCAAGAGAAGTGAACTTGTATCTAATATGGACAAAATCATGCAGATTTATGACTGACTGACTTTTATGGCTATTTTATGTATTTGTTATTGTTATTTATTCGTTATACCTTATCTAAATGACTGAAGCTGCCATTTGGAGTGGTACTGTAAACAAAGCTGGGTTGTGTTTTATATGCAATGAAAATAAAACTGTCTTTCGCTCTTCTTTGACTTTGTGTGTTTTCCTTGTTTGCATGTGTGCATCTATGCTGCTGCAGCATCAGGGATACAAATGTTTTCCAAAGATAGGTCTAAAAAAAAAAATTGTTTGTGCATTCTTGGCTTTGCCTGTCTCTCTGTTTTCCGCTTTCTCACACAAACACACAGAAACACACCATGTTCATATATCACTGGTTGTGTTTTGTGTCTGGAGATGCTAAAAGATAAATAAAAGAGATTTAATGGAAGGAGATAAAAGGCTAGATGAAGCATGAACTTTTAGCCTAGGGAATTAATTTCAGCACAGACTTTTATTCAAGTTCTCACTCCCTTCAATCCAAAAACAGACTTGTGAGCATGTATGCTCACTGTTTCTTACATAAAGTGCAAATTGTAGTGGAAATGATGTCTTACCACAATAATGCATATTCATCTTTTCCTGTCATGTCAACAGAGGTGCACTTCTTGCAAATTTTTTCATGTCAATGTCCTAGATGACCTGAAGACTCTCCTTACATTGTGTAATTAAATTTGTAACGCAGACTATGGTTTCATCTGCCTTTTCAGGCATGCAACTTAATGAATATGTATTAATTCCATTACACTGTCCTTATATGTAATGTAATAACTCATGTTTTATTACTAATTCAACACAAACATGTTAGCACGTATGTACTGGAAATGGATTTGTTTTCAAAGTAAGAAACTTTTTGTTATCAAGTTAGTCTGTTTCCTTGAATTCTACATGCACAAAGAAAAGTATGTGGTGGCCCAGAGTTTAAAATTTAACAATCGAGCTGCATGCCTCATGTTTGACACAAAATCCAGTCTGCAGACATGCTAAAAGTCTAGTTTTTGAACGGAGTACTAGAGACGCATGCTGCCATTGGCTTGTCAAGGGCATAAAAAAATATAAGCTTTGAAATAAAACAATTGCATTGCTCAAAAAATGTATAAAGATAAAATATGGCATATTTAAGCATCTTCACAATGTGTGTTCATGGTGTAGAAATGGTGATTTTGGGCTAGGTGGTGTCATATCTTGACATTTGGATGCGTTTGGCAATGTTGACTTTTAAAGAGCGTATTGTAGAAGATGTCCAACTAAAGAACAAAACTAAAATGTCTATTCAGGATTTGAAAAGATTAAGTTTTTGTTTTGGTAAAATGACAAGAGTTTAGCTTTACTAACTGGGTTTGCATCTGGTGGATATTTTTAAAAACTTTTTTCACAAACTTTGCGCTGGAAAGTTTCTAGAAGGTTCAGTGTAACAAACCATCTGACCCATCAAGTTGAAACAACGATCCAAACAGTGGCTGAACATTGCAGTCTGTTCTGACTTGACTCACTGTGGCTGTGGATTTGAAAGTCAGGAGATCACCTAACATCCACTAAGGCGATGTGGCTATGGATGACATTTTTAAATGGAGAGGAACCATTCTTCTCCCTTGCATTGTAACTAATCTCAACATTTCCTCTTTTCCTTTTAGTTTCATGGTAAAAGTACATCTCAGGTGATAACACACATCTTTTTGACATTTCTGTGTTTTAGGAGGTGGAGGTCCTGGACATCTGCGCCATCAGGGACACCAGAACAGGAAAATACGCCAAACAGCCAAAGGTTGGTAACATGTCTGTATAAGAGAGTGGGAAAAAGAAGCTGCCACTTCCCACTGTTGATAACTTTCTCCTCAGACCACAAATGTGATGCTCAAGTGTGTCAGCAAGCAAAATGTGTGTGTATGTGTGTGTGTGTTTCCTCACTCAGATGATAGTGCAAAGGTGACAGAGTGTTAATGAGCCTGCTGACAGATGGGCTGTCAGACAGGAAGTGCTATAACCAGCGACGGTTAGTGAGGAAGTCATTGTGTAAGAGTATTAAGTGTAGACAGATATAAAGCAGCGTATTAGTATTAAACTTTTCAAACGTATATGAATATGTTTGCATAGTGCAGGTGAGTGACTTAATTTGGTGAGCAGATAAAACATTTATTTTTGTACTGAAATAGGGATGTTATATTAATAGAGCTATAGTTTAAGCTGATGGTTTCAGTCAAAATCCCCTGTCAACTGACTTATATACAGCAAAACATAATTTTATTGCAGTTCTATTGTAAATCCGGGCTTAAAAGTGAATACTGTCAACTTTTATTTGAAGATATTTATATCTGTAACCCAAATACACACGAGTAAGGATGCTGGGTAAAACGCCAGTAAAAACAGAGAGCGATGATGAACAAATCCTTTAAAGCATTATTGTATTCACAATAGATAACAGATAACCCATAAATGGTTGAAATGTGACTTTAATATTTGCTAAAAAAAAAGAAAAAGAAAAGAAATGACCTCATCGTGAATGCAGACTTCAACATCCCTTATACACAGCGGAGATGTTGTGTCAATCTAGAAATTCCACAGAAACACACTCTGCCATCAGCTTTACAAAAACAGCTTCTTTGGTTAAAAGCAGTTCCAATAAAAACTATTTACTCTGAGGTCTGTGAAGTATCTTAGGTAACATGAATACTGTCTGTGGAATTTTTCTTTTCTTTTTTTGATGGAGCGGGTTGCCTTCTAACCTGTGGCTTGGTGATTTGATCCGCTGCCCCTTCAGTCCACATGTCAGTGTCCTGAGGGAACACACCAAACCCCAATCGCTACCCCCTGAATTGTGTGAGAGACAAAAAGCACTGTGTGTGTGTGTGTGTGTGTGTGTGTGTGTGTGTGTGTGTGTGTGTGTGTGAGATGTGTAGATGGATGAATGTGACTTATATAAAGCACTTTTAAATAGTCAATAAGATATGAAAAGCGCCATCTAAAAGCAGTCCATTAAGTTGTGGTTGCTTTGTAACAATTTACATTCTGAGTAGGGCTGGGTGTCGCCACTAATTTCCTGAATGGATTCAATTCGATTCACAACAGCCTGATTTGATTGGATTTTGATTAAATCTGATTCAATTCGATATTGAATAATTTACAGATATTTATGTAATACCAATTTTTCTTAAATATTTAAGACATTCTCAGATAGCTAATTATATAAAACACTGAGCCCATTTACATTACCATCAAAATAAGATATCTGGGAGTAATCAGATTACTGTATTAATCTGATATGACACATACAGTATATGTGTAAGCACTTCTGAAATACAAAATTTGAAAAATCCTTGTTTCGTTTACCAGTCCTCTATCAGATTTATTTCAGAGTACGTAAGTGCGTGTTGGTGTTTGTTGAACATGGCAGAGCCCCTGGTTTTTGCGTTTTGTTGCTAATGTGAGAGGTAATAATCTATTGTAATCCAATGGTAAATGGTGAGAATTTGGCATTATTTCGGTGAGAGAAGCTGATTTTGGATGGGACTTTTCACTTGTGTATATATGTGAAGATCTCGCCGAGCATCAGTAAGTCACGTGATAGTCGGGTCACTGTTGTCCCCAGAAAAGGAAACGTATAAAAAGAAAATTGATCTCTGAGTTTTATTAATCGATTTTGGATTAATTAAATTTGAATCGATTTAAAGCAATTAACTAATTCTTAAAAAAAATTTTTAACCCAGCTCTAACTCTGACAATACATTTTGCAGAGTATGGGAAGATTAAACGTAATTTCAGGGGAAAACAGAATGATGATATAGAAACGATAACATGGAAACCACTCAAATCAATTTTGTTATACTGATACTGTTTATTACGCTACCAGCTTCCTTAAGAGCGTTTATTGCGTAACCAAGCACTCTCTCTGGGAAGGGAAGAAAGGATAAAACCGCAGAACGTTTGCCTCTGAAGAAGCATGTGGTTTAAGCCTCTCAGACTGAAAATTACATTGATTCCTAAAGCTTTTAAAATAATTTGAAATGGCTTAATTTATTAAAAAAAAGTAGACAATTACAAAGCAAAGTAGCATTGATAGAGTTGGGGATGCTCAAGATTAAACTGAGTTTCTCAGTGAGACAACACAACAAATGAGACCATCATATACAGTACTTTAAAGTAGGGACCAAGATGTATCAAATGTATAAAAGTCACACAGAAATATGCCTCACTGTGGCTCAACGCAGACATACGTATTGGAAATTTTCAGTTTCTGTAAACAAAACATGAGACCTGTATAAAGCCTATACATTCCTGTTTTACGATGAGCTGACCTTTTCAGTTTATTGCTTATGCTTCAGATAAATTTCAATTAATATTCAAGTTCAAATTTAGAACTGTGAAACATCATAGTTAAAGAGATTGGAAATAGATGGTGTTGGAGTACTTGGTTTTCTTGGCAAATATAAGTTCACGCAATACAAAAATGTACACAGACTATAAAGTAATGTTAATTAAATGCTGTTCAGGAGTATATTTCTTTCAGTCATTCAGGAAAATATATCTAGTTGAAATGAATGCAGAGAGATATATAAGGGCCACTGTAGGTAAAAAGATAATAAAACTACTTGGTCATGGTGGGGAGAGTTTTATTCTAAGGGAAAACCCTGAAATTGAATAGATTTACACATAATTTGATGAAAAAAAGAAGCACAAAATTCCAAGAAACAAAAACCTTAAAGCTTCTGAAGTCATAACTTTGCAAAAAAAAGAAAAGAAAAAAAAACCTAAATGAAAGATGAAAAACTATCAGGAAAAAAAAAAACCTCATTACAGCACAAACACTTTGGTAGTAAACAAGAAGAGCTGCAACAGCGACAGTATTCAAATTCATTGACCTGCTGTAAAACAAATTTGAATAGCTGGCTCATGTAAGCAGTAAAATGTTTACATGTGTCCATCAGTTGTCGTTCCTGATGCACAAAACACATCATTCATCAATGTCCGCTGTTCTCACCTGATGTTACTCCAACCATTTTCTTCTAATTTGCCATTTAAATTTCTGAAAAAAGTCGTTTATTTCCTGCACATTAGAAACTTCTATCGTGAAGTTTGGAGTCTTGGAGCTGTTTCTCGGAATATTACCCCTCCCCGACTCCGTAATCTGAGACATGATAGAGGAAGAGTGATCTATAATTGAGAGACAGACGGTGCATGTCCGAGGGAGTTAGTGGACTAAAAAGGAGGAAAGAGTCATTTAGCTAATCAGATCAGAGTGCTCCACCACATGCATCACATTTACTGTTCTCAGGAGACAGACATTGGCAAGAGTTTGTCTGCTGGGTGTTCAAACAAATGTAGAGTTTATCATATTGTTTCTGTCAAGGTAATTGGGCATATTCAAATATATAAATGTGTGTTTATCAGGAGCTAAAGATGCGGGAGGTGCTTGGTCTTGGTAAGGAAAACGGTGAAGGCAAGCTGGTAACCGTCGTCTATGGCAACGACCTGGTCAATATCTCCTTCCTGAACTTCCAGGCTATGCAGGAGGATGCAGCAAAGGTAACCATGGAAACCACCATCTTATAATGTTCTCAAATGACCTATACTTTCATATTAACTTCTTCTTTTTGTCCCGCCTCCTTTCAATCCAATTTACTCTGTAGCCTCATGCCATATGCTGATTGCTCACTTCACAATACTGACTTAAAGGCATGTTCTTGTTCAGGAGCTGTTTGATCTCTGTATGCGTTTTACACTGTATATAACAACTGTTTCACTTAGTTGTGACACAGATTAATAGCCTACAACAACCTAGTTTTCATCCACTCCTGTGTGCTTCCAGATTTGGACCGATGAGCTGTTCACTTTGGCCACAAACATACTTTCCCAGAATGTATCACGGAACACCTTCCTTCTCAAAGCGTAAGACTTTGCGTGTGTCTTGTCTTGACGTTGCACAGATTTGAGGTATTTTAGCGAACACTGCCTCTGCCTCTCTGTCTGCCTCAGGTACACAAAACTAAAGCTGCAGTTGAATCAGGACGGGAAGATTCCAGTGAAGAAGTGAGTAACGGCCTCATCAGCCATTTCTTCAACTCTACACACACATTTAAATGCAAAAAGGTTTTCCACTTCTTTCTTTTCTAGTTCTCTATTTCTCTTTCACTTTCTGTCGAAGCTTTTTCTTTTGGCTTGAATTTTATGTTGAGAACATTACATTTTAATTGCTTTGGCTACGGCTCAATTGAAAATGGAATTAACAGAGCTCTGATAATGCTTTGTCTTTCAGCATTCTCAAGTTGTTTTCTGATAAAAAGCGGGTGGAGACGTCTCTGGAGCAGTGCGGCCTTTTCAACAACAGGGTAATCATTAAATGCGATCACCGATTACAGAGCTACTAAAGATATGCATGTTCTTAGTATGCCCTCATGCACAACAATAGCATGAAAAAGTCGGCCTTTTTACTCCAGGGTGCAGATGATACACTTACATTCTTGGCATGCCCTTCAATACAATGAAGGCAACAAAAAGGCTGCAGACCTATAGAGAAGTAGCTTGAAAGCATTTTAATCCAACTGTCACAATTAAACTTTAGATGGTGATTAAACCTCTAAATGCTCCCATAAAGTTATTTACCACTAAAGTAATCTCTTGAAAAGGGCTTGCATGTGACACTATGTCTTTTTTAACTGATTTTTGATGTGCGCTTCAATAGAGCCCTGCATTTGTCCCAGTGACTCACCTGGCTGCAGCTGCTCACCCTCAACTCCTTGACAAAAGAACAGAAAAAGAACGATGTCTGTGTAGTCTGACGGAAGTATTTATATCTTGAAACCAAACTAAAATGCCAATTTTGGTTGTTGTGAATAAAACCTAGAATTTCTACCAAAAAAAGGATTGTAAATCTATACTCATTTTCTAAACCAGTCAACAGGGGCTTGTATATTGAGACTGTGTTTATGAAATGTTGTCAATGAAGTGGCTAACTAAAAACAACCGACCTTGCTGCTTATTATTTGTTCTGGCACATCCCAGCCCACAAGCCGACAGGGCTAGTTCCCCGAGTTCGTTTCATAAGGAACGCTGGAAGAGTTTTTTTATTTCTTTTTTAAGGTTGTGGTTGTGCTTAGTTCCAAGGTGGAAATGCTCGACCATGGAATGGTTTTGTTTTCTTTGGGTTTTTTTTTGGATGGCTTTAAACACACATATTAAAACTGGCATATAAATGGTGGTGAGTGAATTATGTTAAAGGCTAGATGTTTCTCACCATGTCCAGACTCAGTTAGACTAAGCTAAGCTATCTAGTAGTGGTGTCATATGCACCATACAGCCACGATAAGAATATCTGGTATAATTTCAACTCACTTAAATAGGTTTCAGCCCCCCCTGCAAGCCTTCCTTGGAATAAGCAGGTATAGACAATGGATAGACTGATGGATGGCATTATTTTACCAAACCAAACAAGCAAAGTAGTGATGAAAAGATGAAGAGAAAATGGGCTTTTAAAGAGAAGCTATTTTTGGTTATTGTTACTAAAAACTATGGATTTATCACTCCTCTCAAACATTGGAATCCAAGTCAAGTATGATTGAAGTGTTTTTCTCTATTGTGTTGTGACAATCTCTGCTTGTGTGCCCTATACGGTAACTCAGCCCCGCAGTTTTTAGGTAAAACAAGGTTTCATGTGTCTTGAAAGATCAGTGCAATCTTGACTTCAAATCAGTTTGGAGTCACAAGACATTTCTCACTGAAAGAGAGACCAGTCGATGCAAACTGTGCGGTCAGTGCTTCTCCTGGTGCTGCCGTACTCTAGTGCCCCCTGCTGGTTACATTGAGAAACAGATTAAAAGATTTTAACTGTAAAGCGATACCAGTCATTGTAAATAGTGTCATGGTTGTTGCATGGTGGTTGAATTAGCTTATTAAAAGATCATCGTAATTCATTTTCATGTGGAGATTTTTTTCTAACATGATGAGTAAGTTTGACATCAGCGTGATGGTGAAGACAGATGGTTGACAGTTAAGTCTGCAACAATCATAGATTTCTGTCTCTACGTCAACCGCTTCACAGCTCAGAGCAACAAATCTGTTCTTTTAACAAGTTCAGTGAAGAAGAAAAAAACCTCTAAAGGAAAATTGAAAGGAAATTGTAGTAATTTATCTTTTTTTTTCAATGAATTTACTGAAGATGGCAGGCAATCAGTATTTGTAAGAATTAATTTTATTCACACAGTAGTTTGTTTGAATGAATGATTGTTTTGATTAATCATTGCTCAGCATCTTCTGGCCCTTTTTGTCTCTTTTCTTTTGTATTTTGCTACAAAATCCTATCTGTCATCTGCCTACAGTCAGAGGGAATAAAGCCAGATGATTTCAGCTGGGATACTTTCCAGAAGTTTCTTGACAGCATGTGTTTCCGACCTGAAATACAAAGCATTTTTGAGGAGAGGTATGGGGCACTTATGCTGTGATTTGACATTGTTAATTATTTTTCCCTTTTGCTAGAATGAATATTTACCTTCACCACCCTAAATCCTAAAATTGTAGGATTTCTACTCAGCCACACACACTTGTTTATACACTTTTTTTCTTTGCTCCAGTGGCTCCAAGAGGAAGCCGTTCATGTCTTTGGACCAGTTAATGGACTTCATCAACCGCAGGCAGCGAGACTCCAGACTGAATGAGGTGCTGTACCCCCCATTGAAAAGAGAGCAAGTCCGACAGATCATGGAGAAATATGAGACCAACAACGGCCAGCTGGAGAGAGGTCTATAACACTGCTTACATATTAAACATCATTTATGTTTCTGTGCAGAGCTGCATGTGACCTTTGGGATTTTTGAACAAATGATGCTGTGGATCAAGAACAGCAGCAGCAAAGATGAAATGGTTCTGCTTGCTTTAGTTTAAAGAGCTCTATTTAAGGTTGTCGATGATACATTGGTTTTCCTCAAGCGGCCGGAAAGCTGTAAAAAGAGCTGCTATATCTTTTTTTATTGCATCTTTATGGACAGCAGGACAGACCTAGTTAATTTCTAGGTATACAGGTGTAGTATACATGTGTTTCTTCTTTTTTTTTACCACAGCAAAGGGCAGCACAGGTTATTCTCTTAAAACCATTGGCCTCAGAAGTGGCAAAGCTGCATTCATTTTCAATTCTGCTGTGATATTTCCAAAAGGAACCTTTTGCAAGTCTGATTACGTATCCCTCAACATATTCTACTGTGGTCCTCTGTGCACAAAATGTACAAAACCTGTGAACAAATGGAACCACAAGCAGCTCTGCCAGGACTCTTTTAAGCCGCAACCTGTAAGATGATCCCACATCCAGCCCAGAGTGTTCAGATTTAACCTGGAGCTGACCTACTCAGCCTGTTGATGTCTGTACTAACAACAGTAGCTTTTGTGCTCTCTGGATGTTTTCAGAGCACATTATGATTATTTATTACCCTTCAAATCAAATCAATTATTTTGATCACTGAAGCAGATGGATGCTGGCTGATAAAATTGTCTGCCAAAAGATGTTTTATTGTTTAGTAATTGAGGTAAACATCCTCTGTCCTGTTTTATTTTGCAGACCAGATCAGTTTGCTGGCTTTCTCTCGGTATTTGGGAGGAGAGGAGAACGGCATCGTACCCCCAGAGAGGCTGGATGTCATAGACGATATGAACCAGCCGCTGTCTCACTACTTTATCAACTCATCACATAACACATACCTCACAGGTAAGACTCAAAAAAATCATATAACATGGTACACTCAAGTCTACAGAGCCCATATTATTTTCTCAAACTGTTCATTACAACACAATCTATCATCCCAGTCTGTCTCAGACTCTTCTTTTTGGCTGGTATTGCATATTTGATGGTACAAGATTAGCTCAAGATGCTTAATGTATTCAGCTTTTCAGATTTGAATCTTTAGATTCTTGTCTGTATGTCTTTAGTGGGTCAGCTGACTGGGCTGTCGTCAGTGGAAATGTACAGGCAGGTGCTGTTAACCGGCTGTCGTTGCGTCGAGCTGGACTGCTGGAAGGGTCGACCACCAGATGAGGAGCCCTACATCACCCACGGTTTCACCATGACCACTGAGATCCCTTTTAAGGTGGGCTTTTCTGCTGCTAGGCGTTTGTTTTCTATACTGTTTCATGTTGACATCTGGATCAGATGAAATTCGCTGTGATATAATATTTACTGTACGGTAGTTTTATAAAGCATGTACGGAACTCAATTAGTAAAATAGTGATTTTAGTAGATTTTTTTTATCTGCATACAATCAGTAATTCTATAGATGTGTATGGAAAACTCAGAGATGCTAAGCTGTTCTTCTATTATTGTTGGGAAATTAACATATTCTTAGGTAATTTGGTGTTTGGACCTCTAAATCTTGGTCCGACTTGTTCAGCTGGCTCGCTTTTCTCAAGTCTTTGTTTTTTAATTAATCTATTTATATGATTTAATTTGAACCAAACCACAAAAAGATTAAATGCAATTGTTATCAATATTAATTGAATGGAAAGTACTTAATAAATGGGATTGTTAAAAACAAGTCATCCATAAACGAAAAATATAAACTAACAAATTAAATTAATTACTGATGATTACTGATTAAATTAATTAGAATTTAAGATCACAAAATGTAATGTCTTCTGAAAAAAAATCTTTTAAAGCTTAATTTTTAACCTGATACAAATTTGCAGAAGCTCATCTAAACCTTAATACTTAATTAGTTTATTTAGCTCTGGATGTATTCAGCTTATAATTATATATGCTTATTCTTTCAATATAGACTAAATTCATTTATTTAATACGGCCAAACGTGGCATTTCTTTGAGTAATACTCTATAAGAATGTGATTGTACTGCCATGCTTTAAATCATACTGCATGATCATATTGCTCGATTCAACTTTCTTCTTTTTCTCCTTGACCTCAGGAAGTAATTGAGGCGATAGCAGAGAGTGCCTTCAAGACCTCTCCTTACCCTGTCATCCTTTCTTTTGAAAACCATGTGGATTCGTAAGTTTCCTCAGTATTAAAAGCCAAGCAGTTTGTCACAGACTGCATGTATTTGGGCTCCTTTTTAGACAACAAGGCCAATTCATTTATTGCCAGACAAAATACAAAACTCAAGGCTTTAAAAGAAGTAGTTGTTCTAAATTTTTAGTATTAGGTTGGCCTCTGATGCATGAAGGTGTTTTGGATTTTAATTTAAACCTTTGTTCGCGGCCATTTCAGAGCTAAACAGCAGGCCAAGATGGCAGAGTACTGCAGGACAATCTTTGGAGACGCCCTGCTCATCGATCCACTGGAGAAATATCCGGTACGACTATAAGAGACCGCTTTTAACTGTGTTCATTGTTAGTAAACTTGCAAACCATTTTATTGTATTCCTAATAACTTTGCATGGGACATAGCACATAATGCCCTTCTTCCCCCGCACACAACACAGCCCACAAAACAAAGTCCAACCTGGCCTGTGACATGGCACCATTAGACAAGCAGATCTCTAAACCGAGAAAAGGAATATGTGACAAAACATGAATGGTCCTGGATTTTAATTGAAGTAAAAAAATGGTTAGATGTATGCATGTAGGAGCTCAAATGCGTACTTTTGTTTCAAAAACCACTCTCTTCAGGCTAAACCCTAAAATATAGCCGAACTAAAGAAGATTTAGCTTCAAGTAAATCACTTGAGTTTGGCTCTCAAAGCAGACTGTGACGACATTTCAACTAAGCAGTCATGTTTGTTTTTAAACAGCGAAACCGTTTGATTTCAGGGATATTCAGCTTTAGTTATAAAACACTGGTTGACCCTGTGACTCCTTTTAAAACTGAAGCATCAAATTTAGATTTGTCACATTTGTCTGGTTTTCTGTATCTGGTCAGATTAGTTGCTCACCTAGCTCTGATAAACCTGGTTGATCTTTTTACTAAATTGTTCATCAAATGCCATTACCATTCTTTTCCAGTTTAAAGCTGATCTATGTGAATCTGTGTGATTTCAGCTGATCCCAGGCCAGCCACTTCCCTCACCGCAGGAGATGCTGGGGAAGATTCTTATTAAAAACAAGAAGAAGCATCACCATCATCGACCTTCTGAGAGCAGCGGCAGCATACGACGCAAAGAGCCAGGCGAGCAGTCGTCGCCTATTAATGGTAAGAGCGAACCGCTTTGATTTTAAACTTTTGAAGCAGCTGATTTCCCTTCAACCTTATTATCTCTACTCATCATTGTACATGCCAATGAGCTATTACCAAGTTCAAAGTTCCCATTTGAATCCAGAACCAGTTTAAAGTTGACTGCTTGCTGTCGTTTGTGTAGACTGCCCTCTGACGGACGGCGAGGGAAGCCACATCCTTTCCAATGGAGAGGAAAAGCTGGCCGAGAGGATGGTCAAAGACTCAGAGCCTCGGAAATCTCTCGGTTGGTTCAAGAAGAACGGCATTACAGATGAGAAGTGGTGCCAACATGCTGAACATTTCGTAACATTTCCAGTGTGTCTTTATCTCTTGCTGCCAGGAGGGGAAGGAGAAAGCGAGGAGGATGAAGAGGATGAGCCTGTTACAGATCTGAAAAAGCCAAACTCTGACGAGGTAGGAAGCATCAGGAATGGGTTGATAGATTGTTTGACAGGCTCAGGGGCTGAATGACGGATTAGTGTTATCTGCCTTACCCAGGGTACCGCCAGCAGTGAGGTGAATGCCACAGAGGAGATGTCAAATCTCGTCAACTACATCGAACCTGTCAAATTCAAGAGCTTTGAGGTGGCAGCTAGTAAGTGTGAGGAGAGAGACGGAGAAAGAAAAATGCTTAAGACAAAAACTGTGTGCGTGAGTGGGCCGTAAGTAGGTCTACAAACATGTACTTGTTTATGGACTATCGTCATTCTTGTCACACATGCGGTGGATATGCAGTGCAGGTTGATAAATATCTGTGGTTTCAGGTTATTTTCTTTGTCCAATCTGACTGCCTTCCTCTGTTCCTCCCTTATTTTTTATTTTTTTTTGTCCTCCAGAGAGGAAAAAGTTCTTTGAGATGTCCTCATTCGTGGAAACCAAAGGCATGGATGCCCTAAAGAACAACCCTGTTGAGTTCGTCGAGTATCCTTACAACCTACCAGCCAGTCCCAAGAAAAAAACAACACAATTTCTTGTTTTATGCTAATTTATGTGCCAGTATTTCGGGGCTTTCTAGCAGATTTCAAGACGACTTTTTTCTGGTTCCGATTTTGTGTTTTGTTTGTTGTGGTGTTAGATGATGGTATTGCGAATGTGCTTTGGCTGATATGTTCCAGAGCTTTATGCTCTCTGCTAACATGCAGCGTTGACATATACAAAACAAAGGGCTGCACAAATGTTATGGGTCAGTTCTCCTTGGATTACTGTACCAGAAATGTTGGCCCCCCCTTTCTACAGATTTCTGTCGATCCATTTTCAAATATCTGTTTATATGGATCACAAAAACAAGAAAGATACCAAATCTGTTGTTGCAAATCTCGATATTACTCTAAAATAAGTTTGCTGTCGTGACAGTAGACAGACATGAGAGCTGTATCTGTCTTCTCTTCTAACTCAATAGTGAAAATGCTCCATAAAGCTAGAAATGCATGTAAAAGAGTAAAAAAAAAGCTGGGCTTTATATTTGTCCATACATCAGCAAACATCAGGAAGTGATTTTGTCTTGTGTAGCTTCCAACATGTAATAAATCGTCACTGCACATGTGCACCTCCCTATATGTGTCATGGGTGTTGATCCTTTACAGTGCTCTTCCAGGTACAATAAGAACCAGCTGAGCCGAATTTATCCCAAAGGAACGAGGGTGGATAGCTCCAACTACATGCCTCAGATCTTCTGGAACGTCGGCTGCCAGATGGTGGCGCTAAACTTTCAGACGCTCGGTAAATACTTTTACTGTTAGCAAGTAACCAGAAATGCTTTGGGAATCCACATGACTGTAAATATGGTTCGCATTTATATTTAGTCTGGAACTTATTTTCCACTTTTCTTTTTTTTACACTGCTTGATTATATTTTCTGAACCCTCCCTTGATAAAAATAAACAGTGAATAAAGTCTTTAGTTTCTGAAACTAATACAACTGCAATTCCACAGAATTTGGGATGCTGTGTAAATAAAAACAGTGCAATGATTTACAAATCTCACGATGCTCCAAATTTGTTATCAGTTGGTGACTTTTTTTTCGTTAACCATGCTGTTTTAGATATAATATGCAGTTTAACAATGTCTTGCTGAAACGTAAGGTCTTCCTTGAAAAAGATGTTTTCTGAATAGGAGCATATGTTGCTCTAAAATGTGTTCATACTTCTCCGCATTGATGGTGTCTATCCAGATATTCTGGCACAAGTGTCCGAGATGCGAGGTTTTTTAACTAGGAGCCGACATCAAGCTGGATGTGATCCCTTTTGTTTGGTACAATGTCTCACTTTCAGCATTAGATATTTCTTCGGTTCTCTGTTTGTAAATCATTGTTTTTATTCACATTTTAAACAGCTTCCCAACTTTTTGGGATTAGCAGAACTTAAAGAGGAAAAAAAGTTCACTTTCTCGATCTTTTCCATTCCCTTTTCTCTTGTTTTTCTCATCTGTCAGACCTTCCCATGCAGCTGAACATGGGGTTTTTCGAATATAATGGCCACTGTGGCTACCTGCTAAAACCAGAGTTCATGAGAAGGACGGACAAACACTTTGACCCTTTTACAGAGAACATAGTGGATGGAATAGTTGCCAATACAGTCAAGATAAAGGTAAAGATGGTTTTTACCTTTTGTATTCATGCAGCTTGTGAGTGACATATTTAAGAGTTGCTATAATAATGTATAATTCAACCTCCACTAGGTGATCTCAGGTCAGTTCTTGACAGATAAAAAGGTGGGTGTGTACGTAGAGGTGGACATTTTTGGACTCCCGGCAGACACAAAGAGAAAGTACAGAACCAAAACATCAAATGGGAACTCACTGGACCCTGTATGGGATGATGAATTGTTTGTCTTTAATAAGGTAACTCAGAAACCAGACTAAAGTTCAGATATCTGCGAAAACTGTCTCTCACCATTCTTCTCCTGTCTTACATATTTTCTAAACTTCTCCCGCGGTGACAACTCTTTCCAGGTGGTCCTTCCAACACTCGCCTCTCTGAGGATTGCTGTGTTTGAGGAAAACGGCAAGTTCATTGGACACCGAATTCTCCCAGTGTCGGCCATCAGACCTGGTAAAAATGCAACAACACAGTCTGTCAACATGAAGCATTTACAGAAGTCTCTTTATGGAAACAAAGTCAAAAAGTGTTGATGCACAATATCCTGCTCAGTGAAAACATCCCTCATGAACTGCCTTTTCCCTGTGGCCATTAACCAGCTATTTTCCTCCTTTCTTCAAGGCTACCACTACATCAATCTGAAGAATGAACTAAACCAGCCACTTCTACTGTCCTCCCTTCTGGTTTACACTGAAGCTCAGGACTACATCCCTAATGAACACCAAGGTAAGAGCGCTGCATAAACGATGCTACTGTGTACCACACAACCCAACCCCCATATCACGTCACTGGAGTCACACTTGTCCTGGCCTAAAGTTTCCGTGGCCTGATCAGTCACCAGCCATACACCGTAAAAACCTCAAACTTCATTTCATGGGGATTCTAAGTATTAGTTTGACATTATTAGAAAATAAAAGTGCACAAACTATTAGTCAGCCATGCATATGCAGCTGAAAGGTGGTGTAGGTCTTCCTGTAAAGCTCAGTTGAATACATAACACATGGTGTCTTCTTTTGATATTTTGTTTACAGAGTATGCAGAAGCTCTGACCAACCCCATCAAGCACATCAGTCAGTTGGCCAAGAGAGAGAAACAGCTGGCTGGTCTCATTGACGACAACAGCGAGGTGAGACACATCTGTGTATTAATTAACCAACTATAGAAAGAAAATGCAGTCTTCCTTTTGTCCAGTTAAGTTAGAGCATGTTTGTGAGTGTGAAGACCTTCCACTTTTATTTCTTTCATCTTTACCGCTTTTAGTCTGTATTGACTCATGAAGTGTTCATACTACTTTTGGCCAGCATGTCGCCAGCCAGCTAAGAGACGGCGAGATCAACAAAGAGACGGAAGTCATTTCAGCGGACCAACTCCCCTCCCCCTTGCAACCGCTTCCCCCCTACCCTTCAGATGATATATCTGATGTTATCAAGTTACCTACACCAGGTAGGGAAATACACAAAGAATTAAACATACAAATTGTATTTATCTTTGAGCAGACTCAAGTATGATACTAAATTAATAGGTAAACATCCACTTTAATGAGTCACTATGTGTATCATTCGGTCACATTTCTACTTTCTGAACATTTTCAGGCTCTGTTGTCATTTATGTCCAAAGTTTACTGTATGTGCTCTATATGAGGAAGGTTGTATGGCTCTTTTCTGCAATTCAAAGTCTTTGTAACCAGAGTGAATGTGGATATTCAGTCCACTGGACCTCAACAGGACTTTCTAATGATGCATTAGCCACTAGATGTATTGCTACCAGCAGTGAAGAAAACAGCTAAATTACAGGTTTAAAGCAGCTAATACATTAAAACGTGTGTACAGTAAACGGTAATATTACATACATGTAATTTGATCAGAGCCTAAGTGGCATTTGTAAATAGGCTTTCGCTTACATCATTTTTGAGCAAGTGATTATTTTCCCTCCTTTTGCCATGTTGTTGAATTCATGCAAAGTACCAACTTTTTATGAATTTTAACATAAAGCTCTGCAGAAATTCAAAGGATATTTCATTTGGTCACCTTATTTGATATAGTTATAAAAAATCCTCCAACACAAACTTGTCTGTTAATACTTGCATCCAAGCCCATGTCTCTGTCTTTGCACATATTAAGCCCAGTTTTGGGTGTGTGCTCCATTAGTCTTGCTTCCATTTCATGTATGCTGTGTGTATGCTTTTTTTTCTCCCGTTTGTGTGTGTGTGTGCATGTTTGCTTGTGTGTAGCACAAACTCAGAGGGAGGACTTGATAGCCACTGTCCTGTCAGGTAAGGTCATCGCCACACATTCATTTCCACATTGAAATGAATAAAATCATTTAGTTTGTCACATTGAACTGCATGAAGAAAAAAATCTGTTGTGGTCGTTTTCATCAGTCAGACTAGCCAGAAGTGGCCATTTCTCAGCAAAGTTTGAATTCCTCTGCCTGTCTCTGTATGCAAATCTTCCAGAAATCCAGATTCACTCTGTGGAGGAACTGAAGCAGCAGAAAAGTTATCTGAAATGCCTAAAGAAACAGAGTAAAGACATCAAAGAGCTGCGTAAGAAACATCTAAAAAAGGTATTTTTCAAAATGGAAACCCACTCATTTAATTCCATATGTTTTTTAATTTCACACACCAAAATTAAGCTGATCCAGAAATTGAAAGTAGGAAATAAAAAATCTTTGAGTGAAGCTGTATCAACACAATTTACTTTAGCACATGCTCTGCAAAACTATTGGGGTTTTGCTTGTGTAGGTGTGGAATCTGAGTAAGGAGCAGAAGAGCCGCAGCAGCCAGCTTAAGTCTGACTCCCAGAGGAGACGCAGTCAGATTGAGAAACACCTCAAACGAAGCATTAAGAAAAAGTAAGTATAGACTAATGGATGGATGGGAGTAAAAGCAAGCAATCAATTAACAAACAGACCAACATTTAAACAGCAGAAGACGCTTTTGTACCTCAGGCACAGTCTAGACATAATGTATAACCTGTATCTCCAACTTTTTCAGTTTGAGTAGCATACCCATATCAAATTTTACTATATCAAGAATTTTTTGGCCAAAGCACATTTAATTTGCCCCTTTTTGCACCTCTATAGTGAGGAAGTATCTACAAACATGTTGTTCAGGTCTCATGTAACCAAAAACAAGGAACATATATGGATATTTGAACATGTACAGATAATGGAAGCAGAATTAGAGAGATTCTCCCTGTTAAACATGAGGCGTTGTAATGGCTGCCACTCAAATCTAATTTAATGTTCACCTCAGTGAGCCGCAGGAACAGGCGCAGCATGAGCTGAGTGCGTTGGATTACGAGCTTGAGAAGCAGACGGTGCAGCTGCGAGAATGGCAGCTGCAGGAGCTCCTAAAGCTTCGACAAGAGCTTCACTCACTGGAAAGAGAGAAGCATAAAAAGAATCTGCAAGAGGTGACGACACTCGCGTCAGCTCTTAAATATAAACCAATACACAACATTTGACACTCAAACTGCCCTCTAAGTTTCTTCAAGTCGCTTCAATGTGTCTACACAGTGGTTAACTGACTGGTCATCGTCTGCTGTGGTGTGTTTTTAGTCCTTCCAGAAATTAAAGGAGACGGCCCATGAATGTCAAGCAGCCCAGATGAAAAAGCTCAGGGAAACATGTGAGAAGTAAGCAAAGCCTCAAGACAATAAACATTAGGTTCAAAACTTTGCATTTGTCCTTTTTTGGACATGATATTGATGTTCATCTGTGTCTGCAGGGAGAAAAAGGAGCTCCAGAAAATCCTGGACAGAAAACGCCAGAACAGCATCAGTGAAGCCAAGAACAGAGAAAAAGAGAAGGCTGAGATGTAATAAACTTTTTTTGTTTTTAAAAGAAAATTGGTATTTAATCGTCTTTCTGAGTAAGCATGAGGTGGTTATTGTATATTTAGGCTATCAACTCTTGTATTGATCCACGTTTTTGTACAAATTTCCTCACTCTCTCTCTTTATTTTTATTGCTCTCTAGAGAACTGAATGAAATCAACAGGAAACATATTCAAGATTCTGTAGCCTTAATCCGCAGGGTAAGGACCTACACTAGCCCTGCACTTTTTTCTTTTCTTTAATGCCTTCTCCTAAAGCTTTTATTTCTCTTTTCTTCTTTCTCCGCATTAGCTGGAGGAGGCGCAGACCAGGAGGCAGGATAAGCTCGTGCTGAGGCAGCGGGAAGTGCTGCAACACATAGATGAGGAACTTCCATTAGTAAGTCCAATTATTCACTGCTGGCACTGAAATCTGTTTCCACCCACTCCTTGAGTTACAACTTGTGATCAGATATCAGTTATCTGCTGTTTGCTAGTGATGAGAGATTTGAAATGTTCAGTAGTGCCACCTGCTGACTAGTTGTAAGAAATAGTTCAAGTTAAAACTTAGCACAAAAAGCATGACAATTTGTGTTTGGTTGACCATTTTCCCCCTTTAGTCATACCAAAAGCCTGATTCATTCCCCTTTACAACTAAGTAAAACTTCTAAGGATTGTGCATTGTAAAAACAGACTGAAATGTATCTCAGGGTTCAATTCCATAGATTAAACATGATCACATTTATAAGTCACAATGTGTTTACAATATAAACACATTGTAAAAAAAGTTTTACGATATGCTGTTGAAGTTAACAAAGTCCTCTGAGCTAATGCTTTGTAAGAATGCAAAACTTATTTCACCAATGTTTTTTGGTCTTGTCCAGCTCCAGTCCCAATTGGATAGAGAACTGGAGGAGGAGTATCGGCAACTACCCGAGGAAATCTGCCACCACCTTCAACTGGAGCTCCAAAACAAAGGTCTCCGAAAGGATGCCTTGTTCTCATCTCTGTGCAATCACAGCAGCCCCAGCTCGGGTCCATCCTCAAACTGCTCCACACCCTCTTACCCATCAACGCCTAGTCGGGGCTCGTGGAACAAGAGCATGGACAATAGCACTGCTTCATTGGCTGATTCCACATCCTCATCCACCACTCCCGTCCTATCGGAGGCGGAGTTTTCATTCAGTTAGACTTATTATTTGTACAAATGAACATAGGTGTATTCAACAGAGGTCTATAGTGATCTGGAATAGAAATGACATAGATTATTTACTAATTTTATTTCATTTTTTATTACAGACTGTTTGTCTATGTCTAAAGAGCTGTAATTTTTATTTTTTATTTTGCTGTTTTTGTCACGTGACATCTTTGCATATGTTGGAATATTTCTGAATAATCATTATCAAACATCTCTTTTTTTTATTCTAATTTTTTTTTAACACTTTTCTTGCTTTTAATGTCTCATCTTGTCCTTTTTCTATGCATTTTCCATTCCTATGTGGTCAGTAAACTGTGCTGCTGTATAGTAGCACAGTTGTTGCTATAGGAATTTGTTTGTTGCAGCTTTAATCTCTTTTTTTCAATACTTCTGGATATCTTAACAGTGAGCAGAGCAAAAAACGGCTATAACACAGCTAAAATGTAACATGCATGCTTTCGGCTTAAGCTTTTTTTGTCCCTCAGGTAAATGAGGAACTATGTGAAACAACCTAAAGAAATGTCTGAGTGCTACAAACAATGTCAAAAGCCAATAATCTTTTCCCTTCTTGTAAGAAGAAATGATCCAGGTTAGAGAAGTATTTTCCAAAACTTAAATCTGAATGAGTGTTACTCATTTTTTAGAAAAATGGTTTTAGATCTGAAGTTATAGCTGTAATAGCAGCAGCTGACCAGCAGGCGGTGCTGCAACCTTAATTTAACGGTTCTTTTAAAAATTTTCAGTCTGAGTAGACTGTACTTCCAGTCTGATAATCCAATTATACTGTACCCTAACACACACTTACACACCTGTCTCGCCACAATTTGCTATGTCATTGGTTGAAAACAAGGTTTCTGGCTCTTAGCCTACATTAAAATTCTGGTCAATGTTGCACGGATGAGAGGAGTTATCAGCAGGCATCCATCTGTTTAAAGAAACAAACAAACAAGCAAAAAAAAACAACAAAACGAATGAAATTGTGTGTGTAGGTTTGTAAATCAGGGTTTATTGGACAGAACATTCACTTTCTAAATTATGTGTGAGCAGATAGCTCTCTCCCAACACCCACATACACACACATAGTGCTTTAGTTTTTAAAATCTTCATCCCATCCTATCTACTCCCCATGTAGAGCAGAAAGCACACCCACTCATTCACACACTTTGGAGGAAAACCTCAGTAATTTTATAAATATCCGATTACTGAACTCCAAGAGGAGATGTATTTGCATGTGTGTGTGTGTGTGTGTGTGGCCAGAAGATAATCTCTTGATGGGGCATCTGCTCTGAGGAACAGTAATACTTCCTTCTAAATGGAAGTATTCAGTTTTATGTAAGTGTGTGTCCTACATGGGCTGGTGCAGTTAGTTTGCCACTTTGGCAGCCTCGAGGACATTTGCTAAATTAGCAAGTCATCTGATGATGACTTAAAGCTGCTCTATGACATCTTAATATAAAAACTGAGAGTGTTTAGCTCTCTTGGTAGCTGTTTGCTGCTGCTTTAACATCACTTAAGTCTCGAAATTCCATTACCCTGGTGTTTCAATTTTTCTAAGTGGACATAGGAAAAAGCTTTATGTAGGTTTTATTTTAAATCAAATGTGCCCTTTTAGATATCCCACACATTTCTCTCAGTGTGTTAGATACTCCTGTCCTGCCAGATATTTAATAGTGGATTGTGACACAGAAGTTAAATGGTACATTAAGTTAAATATATGCTTTGTCTCTACCAAAGCTTCCTGTGTCCTTGTATTTATTTTGCTATTTTTCTCTCTCATTGCAGCTATTTTTTTTCTTTCCTGTGTTGACCACTTTGAGGGAATGAAGTGATGGTACTATGTATAGATAATCTATGTAGATGTTTAGTTGTACATGGATTTTACTACTGACTACTAGTGCTGATGAGTGATCGAGGTCTGGGAGGTTAAATAGGGCAGAGGGAACAAACATAAGTGAGCATAATGTTTTGTCAATGAAAATATTAGGTAATTCTCTCCCACCTTCCTCCTTTTGATATGCACTGGTTGCCTGCCTGCATGATGATCCCAATTACTCTCATTGTCATGTAAACTATCATTCGTTTAAAGTCGTATTTAAACTGCTTTTTCTATTATGGTCATACAAGTCCTTACTGACGGAAGAAACTGTACATTCAGGCTGCTGAAAAATGAAAATATTTTCTGTCAAGTTCACTTCCCAGACTCAGTGTGTAGTTTTTTTAAAACATTTTTTTAAAGGATTTTCATGTGCCTGACATTCTCCCGGAGCTCTGATTTGTCTTTCAACAGGGTATTTTTAAAGCCAATGTCTATTTTTTAATTTGCTGCTTTAGGAAAGCCGCAACACCATTTCAGGGGCAAGCACTTTCTTTATATAAAACCTCTGACCTTGTGAGCTTTGATAGATCAACAAAAGAAGATTGTTAGCCCGATCACCTCTGTGCGGTACTGCACTAATGCATATAGTCTGAGATTAACCTTAAAGTCCAGAGGTGTGACTCTCACCAGTCTTCTCAAATACTAAGCTTTACCAGAAATCTTGACACATTCAAGGCTGGTAATGTGCTGTGGAAAGTGTTTCAAATTAACATAATCGTGTTCTTTACACTGATTTGTACGGGATTGTCAAGTACTTAAGGTTTTTCATTACTTTTGTTGTGGAAAACAAACATGCCTGTTTTCCCCTTCAACATTCTTGTTATAATGCACTTTTGCTACTCTGTTTTGGATGTTTGTGAAATCTCTTGTTCCTGTAATGTAGACATCAATACAAACACCTTTCAATGACATTTACTTTTTGTGTAAATCATCAATAGTTGTGTATTAGGTCTCATGGCAATTGAGTCTGGACACACACACACATCAGAACTTGTAATCAAAGTTGTGCTTGACTTGGCAAAAGTCACTTTTCTGATCAAAAGTGAGACTGTATTGCCTAGTCTAACACTGTGATAAGAAGCCAAAAACTATTTGGAAGAAGTTGTTGAGTAAACAACAGTTTGGTAGTGCAATTTCTAGGCTAATGTAAGATGCACACAAACCACAGGTGAATAATTAAGTCATTACGACCAGTAGATTTAATTGGGATGCAGCCAACGTTCTTGGCTCTGTGGCATACCAAAGGTTATTGATCAGAAAGATAAAATCAAACACACTTACAGAAGAAAATCATTGTCCTATTATTGTACCTATATGTACTGAGAGATCACACTGAGAAAAAGAAGGATGTTTTGTTGTTATTAGTCCTGGGAAGATTTTATGTAAAACTTCTTTATTGACATTTTGGTAGATTGGCCTGTAATGCACAACAATAACTGAACTGGTGGCTTTGGGGATGGATTAATATAAAGAAAATACCCCCAAAAATGCATACAGAATAAGGTGAACTAGCCTGACAAAGAGGAAGTGTGCTGTTTGTTATTACAATGATTTCCAGTGCCATTTCTGAGTGGAACCCATTTTCAGTTGTTTGGCTTTGTCAGCTCACAGTGGTCAATAGTTGAACCAACAACTATTGAATTACTATGAAATATGGCACACACTGCCTACATATGCTGTCTCATAAATTCTTACTTCTGTGATGAATATTCAATGCCACTCTCTTTCAGTCTTTCTCGCTCTCCCAGTTTTCATCCATCCATAAATGGAAGCAATCTTAGCCAAACATTGTGTTAATTGCTAGTTGGCAAATGTTTATTAACATGCTAAGTTGCTAAACTTAGCTAGCAGTAATTTAAACATAACAAAACTGTTGTTCAAAACACAAATGTCCTTCTTATAGATGTAAAGACATTTTTCAGAAGAGTAAAAAAGTGGACTTGTGTTATTAGTGGAGATTGTTTATTTTGGGCTTTATGCTAAAAGTTTAGCATGTGTACCATAATTTCCAGTCATGCAGTTACTAGACTGCTGTCAGATTTCATGTAAATATTACCCAGAATTCCTCACTTCCTCACTTTGGCACCGTTTTGTTTCAGCAAACACATGCAGATACTGTGTTCTATGCTTCTTCGGCACATGGAAAGGCCCGGTCAGTGTGCTAACGCCTTTAGCTACTTTCCTTCCACCCAGAATTCAGCTTGAAGTCGTTTCTAGACAAATGTGAGCTTTAAACTCTGATTTCTGTCCTGTTTTTTTTTTAAAACTCTCAGTTAAATTGATGTGAAAAAAAATTATACTCTGTTACAGGCACAGCAGTATAACATAAGATAGTATGCCCACATCAGCATCACACACAAACACCTGACTTTCTTCCTTATTAGACATTTGGTGACTAGTCTCCCTCAGGCTCACCCTGAAGCATCTGGCTGTCATTTCTTCTCTCCCTCTCTTTTTCCTCTCTCTGCCTCACTGTCCCAATTCCTCGCCTCCAATTTTTACCCAGTAATAAGACCATATTTTACTTCAGGACTAGTTGAACTAATTACAAGCAGCAGAGTGTACACTTTACATAGTGAAAGACAGCATGCAATATATATTAGAAAAGAGTTTTGTTGACGCTGTATATGTAGTGTATATGATTGTCAGATATAAAGGGAATACTATACATTGATCCAGGTGTAATATTTTATTGTTCCTTCATATTAATATAAAGTACATGGCTGAATATTCAGCAATAAACTTATTTCCTGTTATGGAGCTAAACCTCTGCTGTCTCCTGAATTTCTTTTTGATGAAGTGTTTATTTCATAGGAGTTTAAGCTTAATAAAAGAAACTGGACTTCTGTTTCTTGGTTCTTAAAGATGTTTCATGGCTCATCCAAGAAGAATATGTTCAATAATCAAGAAATAGAGGTCCAGCTCTCATAATTACCATGACCTGGATGTCTGAGAATCTACAACAGAATGAATGTTGTATTTATGGCATTACATCTGATTAATTTATGAATTTGTGTCTTTATATTTTGTTTTCGTTTTTTATAATTCAAAGTTTATTTTCTTTCCTTTGCTGTGAAGTGTTTTGACTGAATAAGATTAGACTGAGACAGAAGTAATTCCGTTTACACTCACAGTGGGGACTGAACGATAAAGAAAAAATATTCAAACTGTAGTGCATCCTGCTTGTTTAAGTAATTAGACACTGAAAAGGAAACATAAACTTAGCACAAAAAGTAAGGAAATTTGTGTTGGGTTAATTATGATTCCCTTTTATTAATACCAGTTGATGTTGCATTATGCATCATTGGAAAGCCTAAGAAATTACTTTTATGATGAGGTATAACTTGTAAGCATTATTCTTCTGTGGAATGAGCAACACAACAAAATGTGTGTACTTCCCTGCAAAAAAAAGTGCCAAAAATCCCCGGTAATATTCTCCTGTTGCTATTCAGTCATGTTTTTAGTTTCTGAATTGGTTGATTGGACTCTCCCACATTAATAAAGAAAAAACAGCACCGATAAGCCATTTGTACAATTTATGCCTTTTCCATTGTCATGGTCGTCAATAATGTTTAGAAAATCTATATGCAGCTACAACAGCTTGGCACCTCCTCCTCATGTTGGTCACCAGCCTGGTCACATTTTGCTGTGCGGGGTTGCATCCAGGAATTGTTGAAGGCCAACCAGTGTGGTTCGTTGGTCACTCCAGCACATCCAAGCTGATCCCAGAAGTGTGTAATTGGGTTGAGGTCTGAACTCATGGCAAGTCTGTGTACATCCTCTCCACTCATTGATGATCCTAGCTCTGTGTTGGAGAGTATTGTCATTCTGGAAGTGGAATTGGGTCTAAGATTCTGGAGATATGGGATTACCACTGGCTTCAGAGTCTCATTGTCTTTCTATCAGGTTACAATCAGGTGCCATTCATATATCTGGCAGACATACAGGCAGCATTTGAATCTTTAAACAACAGTGACTTGTTTCCAACAGGAATATATTGCTGGGGTCTTAGGTACATTTTTGGGGGTAATACACATGCATTTAGCTGTGTTACTCATTCTACAGAAGCAAGATCCTTACAAGTTATACTTCATTGTAAAGGCAGTAAATCCACAGTTATCAGCCTCACAACTAACCGTCAGTCCAGGCAATCGGTTTGGAAGATTATGGGAATTTTATTAAGAGTTTTATTAAGAATTTTAATAAGAGAATTCTGATCATCATCTGTGTCATTTCAACATGTCCATAACATCATGGCCACATCATTTCATCTGTGAAATGTGTCAGAACTGCTTCTGTGCCCTGTCTGCATCTTTTCAACAACTTCATGTGCTCAGTCGCTGCATCATTTCTTTTAAAATTTGTTCCACTCTGGGTTTTCCTGCTTCCTTCCTCTTCCTATTGCTTTTTCATCCCTCCTAAAGTTACTCGACAGTTTTCTTTTTGTACATTTTACACCAATCTTTCCATTTCACCCCTGTCACTCTCATTATCTTGCTGTCAAACTCCTCCTTTCTGTTTTTGTGAGGGCTCTTTATTCTTTCTCAGTTGCAGCCACAACTGTCGGCTCCCTTTTTTCAATTGCATCTGTTTCCCCCCCCCCTCATCCTTCCCTCTGTCTGTCTCATCCTTTTCATCCTTTTACCCCAAACTGTCTGCCTCTCTTTTTATTCCTCTCTGTTCTCAATGAAGTTACTATGGGATTTTATCCTTTCAAAACTGCATTGGACATCCATTGTCTTTTATATGAAATAACATTGTCTCAGTGAATATGCCAGTTGTAGATCTCCCCCCTTTTTAAATTTTTTTTTATTCTTATCTATTCTGTTATTTTATCTTTTGTCTTTTCTTTTTCTGGTCTTTCTCGCCAAGATTTTAGCCATTCAAAATTTTCGGAGCATTCTTTATCATTTTTCCCTTCTAAATTTTATATTTATAAACTACTTCAATCTGTTTTAACAAGGCAGGAGAAAGCAACAAAGTGTGAACATATTATCTTTATCATTTTTTTCCTGGTAGTTTTAACTTGCTTCATTGGTTACAATATCAATCTATATTTAACATCAAGAAGTCAATGAACGCATTTTCCGAGTCCAGAAAACGATTTAAAAACAAAACAAAACAGAATCACAGGAACTTAACACAAAAAGTAAGGACCTTTTATTTTGGTTGATTATAACTTTGCTGTAATAATGCTTTGTGATCATGATTCTTATACTTATGAAAAACTTGTTTATTTCCTTTTTAAATGTTACCACATTTAAAAGTTGAGTATGTAGGCTGTGCCCATGAAAGATTTGCTACATGTTCTGTAAATGCCAAACAGCTTATGTTGCAACTCTGCTGCTCATCCCACAAATGTCCATTTACAAAGAAAATAAACAGGCTTTCCAGCAGCATAAAATTTATCGCCAAGAAGTTTAGCAAACTCAAATTTCCTTCTTTTTTTGCGTTTTTTTTTTTTTTTTCTAAAGCAATGCTGCACTGCCCAAGGGCTAGACCAGTGTCACCAACTCTGGTCTTCGAGAACTACCATCCGGCAGGTTTTAGTGTTTCCCTCAACACACCTGACTCAAATCCATGGCTCATTAACAGGCTTGTGCAGAAGTTTTACAAGTTGTTGGAGAGCCTTTTTCCTTTGAATCAGGTGTGTTGTACCAGGGAAACACTAAAACCTGCAGGATGGTATCCAGGGCTGGAGTTGGCTAGACAATCTCAACTATTTCTTCACATTTTTAGTTTACATCACAGAAATAAACAAGCATATACAATTTGAGACACTTAAAATTAAATACCTCATTTTCTTAGTACAATTTTCAATTAAATGTTGTATTTGAATAATTGGCAAATCTCTGTTATCATTTTGTTTGTCCCTCCTGGGTTATTGTAGCATTGTGGGGCAGTAACAATGGTAGTGGACCAGCTTTGTTATGGATATGAATTATTTGGTATAAAGAAATAAAATGACCCAAAATAGATAAATCACAATATTACTTATTCTCATTATAACGGATTAATTAAAAATCATTTTACTGAACATTGTACTGGATTAATGTCAACAGTGCTTAAAATGTTGCACACAATTACCCGTCTTTGGGCTCCATCAACTTTAGAAAATAATAAAATACAATGTTTATACATGAACAACAAAATGCAACACTTCTCAGTACATTGCAAGATTATAAATATGTAATTGGAAAACTATACAAGAAATGATTTAAAAAGTTAAGATCAGGTGTAATACACAGTTTGCTGAGGGCAGTTATTACTTCTAGAAAAATCCAGTTTTTAAAAATCTGTTTGTATTTGTTTTCTTTTGTATGACTAGAAACTAGCTGGAGAATACAAAAACTTCACAAGCATTTACCTGCACGTCTCTGTAAAATTAAAGAGGACCATAAACTGAGTGAATTTTAAATTTACTCACAGAATTCCGACTCCACATGAAGGCTCGTGTTTCTTGGTGAAAAAGTAAAAGTTTGTCAGGTAACCATCACTCATAATAACTATAGCTTATCATGATATGTCAACATGTTTACAGCTTGTTGCCCCAAGCGATAGAAAAAGAAAAGAAAGAAAAAAAATCAAGCATCTACATTTTAAATGCTCCCCTTAGATACCTTCTGGTGATGAGTTCCTGATTTGCATCAAGTCTTTGATCATCACAACATGATCAAAGTATAGCAGGTGGCTTATAGCATAATGATTTACACCTCTCAGGCATCAAGCTATATTAACAAAAAACACAAGGTTGGAGCTGGAAATAGAAAGGATGTGTGGCTCTGCAGTAAATACAATAGTCCTTTACAGTTTAATGTACTTCTTCTAAGTACAGTAATGTGCTTGCTACAGTTTGTTTCTTTGTTAGTTTTTCTTCTTTTCTGAGGCAGATAATTGTAAATGTATTGCATTAAAGTCAGGCATGACTTTTATTTATGCAGCTTTTGCAGAAGGTTGTAGTCTTGCGTTACTTTTAATTTAAAAGAGTTTTTTTTTTCTACCATTAAAATAGCTGAAACAGCTGTAGAAAATTGTAAAATGTGCAAGACAGGAAAACAGACTGGGCTGTTACTTTAGTCTTTCAATGTGTTTAAAATTAATGTTTAAAATGTCACTCCTCAATGTTGCAGACACATCTCATATAAATAAATAAATAAATAAATAAAAAATCTTCTCTTTCTAATGCTTTTCAGACTGAAAAAATTGGTCAGGTGGATTAGATGTCAGTGTTTTTCCGGGTAATACTGTAATCAAAGCCCATCCTCATTTATTCTTAAGTAGTGCTCTTTGTTTATTTTCTGACTAAGACAGAACTCCCTTTTCCTAGTGAAAAACTCCTTTTTCAAATATTTTGTGCTAAGAAGTTGTTGTTTGGTGGCTAATTAACCAACTAAGAAGCATAAAAAAAACAGTTCATGCATTGAGGAAAACACTAGGACCCATGAGAGAGGAGACTATCAATGTAGCGTGTCACTTCCTATCTGCTTTCCCATCCCACAGGATAGATTTGTGTCGGCACCAAATCCATCACTTCTTCTCATGCTTCAGTTTGTCTTCAGATTTTTCTGTCTCAAATTTCTTCTACATTCACACTCCTTCCTCTTCTTCTCTTTTTCATTGCCCCTTTCTCATACTTTTTTGTCTCCCCATTTTATTCTTTCTGCCTGTTTTTTCCTTCAGTCTGCACCTTTCTTCTGTTGTTCCTCCTGTATGTCCCCCTCAGGACTTTTGTGTTTACTTTTCGTCTCGTTCTCCTCCAGCGGAGGATGGAGACGTGTCTCACCGTCGTGGTTACCGCTGGGTTGCTGAGGGAATAACAGCTGCCACTTTATTCTTGAGAAACTGACGGAGAAGAACAAGAACAGGAAGAAATGCAGCAGTCACGCAAAACATAAAGCCTCAAAGTTTGAGTCTTTTCTGCCTTAATTAGGTCAGTTTTGGTGAGAGAATGGAAATGAAGCGGACACACTCATACACAGTATTACAGAGAGATAGCGCTCTAATCTAGTTTTCCCCAAAGTGCCCCAGAGCGAGTCAGGGAACCACACAGTTGACCTGTTTATTGGCCAACAAAGCAGCAAAACTGTTGTACTGGTCAGGTCCCAGGTGTCCCTGTGCGTTTATATGCGTGACTGTGTAAACTTCTGGCAAGCTCGCCCTCAAGCCTGGGCTATAAATATGCTACTCTTTCTCAGCTATGGCTAAAAATTTGTGCTAGACCTTTGCAAGAGTTTACTCACTCTTCTCATCCTACATGGACATTTAGAGGCATCTAGAAGTGAGATAGCTCTGATTATTCTGTGGCATCACCAGAGTTTTCCTGACTGGCTTTTTACTTTTTTTTTTTACTTTAACCGAGCAGCCACTAATGTAAAAAATCTGGTAGTTTGCAGGAGACAGAAATATTTACAGTGCTGTGCACAACTTGTTTAAGCTGAAAAATGGAGAACAGGTTATTCTGACTGATACAAAGTCAAAAATCAAGGTTTTTATTAAGTGTGTTTTTCTTTCTCTAATCTCTTTTGTTTTAGTTGGCAGGAGCACCTTGTTACAGTTTAAGATTAGGAAATGAATAAGCCTTTGGTCCTGCTCTTGAGATGAGTTCACAAGTTTTTCTGGTCATTTATTTGTATTTTTAAAACTGTGGAAACTGGCAGGAAGTATCAAAGAAAGGCAAATATCACAATATCCTGTTCTGCCCTACAATTTGTCTAATTACTACAGAATTACTGAATCATATCAGATCCACAGCTTGAGACAAAAGTGAAAATGACTCAGTAGATTTTAGCAAATTAAATGATGGTTAATATGTGTTAAATGTGTCCTGACCACTTTTATTCCAGTCAAGGGATTTTTCAAAACACCCTGGTGGATCATAAAATAATCTGCTCAAGTTTAAAGAATAAAGAAAGTTGTAGAGTAAACCTGCTTTACACCAGCTTGGTAGAGAATTGACTCATATTAGGAACCAGCTCTAAGCATCTTTCTGACAGTGATAACAGCCTCATGGAGCTGCTTACAGGGCAGTATATTCTCAAGAAACATCTGCATAGGTTTAGCATCACAAAAGGGACAAAAATCCACCAAGCTCTGTTCAGATGCTAATATGAGTCTCCAACAATGTGAGTTTGCAAATCCAGTAGGTTTTTTTGCTATGAAATTTTTTTATGATTTGATTTTTCATTATTCAGCTGAAGTGGAGGCTGGCAGAAATATAAATCCGTGTGTCAATAGGACTATGCGGACTAAAATGAGCTGCGTCATTTTAACTCAGTTACTTTGTAGAAATTCTAAGTTTTGTTGATAGAAAAGATGTAGCTCAGTGGTAGCACACATGCTCTGCATGCATCAGATCCTATGTTTGATCCCCAACATCTCTGCTTTAAAGCAACACAACACAACTCTCAGAGCTTAAAACACTGTGCTTCTGACTTAATTTGATGGCACACTCATATTCATTACGCACATTCTTGGAGCCCTTATTGCTCTCTAGCATCCCAAGGTTGAGAAACCGCACTTGACAACTTTGTGATCCAGACTGGGACATCACATGACAGCTGTGTTTTGCTGTACAGCACCACGTCACACGCCAGCAACTGGATATCAACCCATTGGCTGTTTTGAATGCGCACCACAGCTGATTCATCAGAGAAATGCAAGACAATGATATTAGAGGAAGCAAATAAAAGAAAGAGAGAAAGTGACAGATCAAGAGATGGTGGGATGCAAGGTTAGTTCTCGTTAGCCGGCGCCAAAGTGTTCCAGTCTGCCAGTTCAGTAGTGCCGCTTTAGGGGGCAAATCAGAGTCCTGCATCGGTCCAATTTTACCAACCTGCACCTGTAAGGATAATTACCAAGCCCGACCCGGCCATAACCCGCATTTATCATTCAGTCAAATCTGGACCCAACCCATTGACCTGACCCATTAACGCATTAAATTGTACACTCCGTCCTTCCCTTCATTGCATTATTTTTTTAATCACTTCTTGTATATAAAAAAGGAAATAACAATAATGCTGTAAATATAATTGATTTTTTTTCTTTTTTTTCTGCAGAACTTGCACAACACTCTTTTTAACTATTGCCACTGAACCACTGCTACCTCTCTATAGTCCCTTATTTTGACTTTTGGGGACTTTATCTGATTGATGTATTTGAGTTTTCTGTGCATAAACAACATGTCATCTACTGTCCCTGGTTTCAGCTGTGTTCTCTGCAGGTTACCACATAACCTACAGAGTAAAAATCTCTCACTTGCTACAGTTGTGTACTGTGTGTCAGTTTGAAGCCCAACATAGCCTGCAGGGCTTTACAATAAAGGGAAGCCTGGTGCCTGATTAGTAAAACACTTAGGCCTACTGTATGTCTACAAAAATGAGAAAGACAAAAAAAATCCACCCACAGCAAATAAATATCCCCCGCACCCGTAAAACTTAATCTATGTAATACTTACCTGCAAAACAGCATTTTTATCTGTTACCCAACCCGTTGCAGTACTCTGGGGCAAAGTCAAACAATATTCTAAATGTAGGCTTGATGGGATAATTACTTATAACCATAACATTTCTGTGAAGGTCCCATGATGATCATTTATGTTATTAATTCTATTCTCCAGAACTACAAGAGGAAGTTGTCTGCTTTGAACTGAAAAATATCCCCAAAACAAACAAACCAACTATTTTTTGTAGAGGACCTACTCACCATTAGGCTAGTGGATGTAATGTTACGTCTGATTGGTATCTTTTGAATGAAGACTCAAAACTGGAGACAAATATTTTAATGAATGCAAGCAAATAGAGCTGAGTACATGTGAGTACATGCTGCAGCCCATTTGCTAATTCCTATGCATTTAGTGAAGTAAGCATCACCTCATAAATATCCATGTATTTTTAACTGACTTCTGTAAAAAACACACGGACACACTTTTGAACATTTGCCAGTCAAGTTTTATTTCACCTTTGAGAAAAAAAAAGAGTAAAGAAAAACTCGGTCTTTGTAAACATCTATATCCTTTTTCATATCATTTCATTTTCAGCATTTAAAAATACTTTACTCTTTACTACAACATTTCCAACATCAACACTGTATTCAGAATGAATTTACTTCATGCATCAACACACTCATGGATAGTATGAATGAACGGATGCATCCACACACACAGTCACACACATTCAATAAAAAGGATGACAGTACACTCGTTTGTTTCTATGTTAAGTTGGTGTTCTACTCTCTCAGAATATTTTTTTACAAAACAAATGTCTAAAAACCACACAAAACTAAACAAATGCAACCAAATGAACGTTAAAATAATACGATGAACTGAAAAAAAAACTAAAATACAATAAATTTATATTAAAAGCACTTTGTGACCTCATAAATAGAAATGCGTAAGTATAAAGTGGGAAAAAAACAATTTAAATAATTAAAATTTAGAGAGCATCCTGATGATAGAAACAGAGTGGCTAACAATCGAGAAAAGTTAGGGGGGGGGGGGGGGGGGGGGAAAAAAAAA
>JAOXYM010000005.1:6054664-6077254 GCA_028567055.1 Leptatherina wallacei | reverse complement strand
ACTGATGGAGAGAAGTTTTGGAGAAACATTGGCTACACCCACTTTTTTTTAAATATAAACTCAAGTTGATCATGGCACACATTTCCATACAATAAATCAAGTACAATAACCCTCCATTGAATCCAAATGTTTTATTTAAAGCCCCAGTGTGTAATAATTACCACCATCTAGTGGTGCACTAATTGAATCAAAACAACCTAGCGGTGCTCTCTGGCGCCTCACCGTTTATGCATGTTATTACCACTACAGAAGTTGTGGAGAGTCATAAATGTAAAAACGTCAACATCTTGTACAAGTTGGAGTGTCCTGTCAGGTGATGAGGCACAGGACGATATAATTCTGTTTCCTTATTGATGCCGATAAGTTGCAAGCATTCCCTCCATCTATCTGGTACCAAGCTACAGCTAATAGCTAACGTCATCGTTTGAAATAGCTTTTTGTGACCTGTAGACTCAGAGATGATTGGATCAAGTGAGAGCAAGAGGAAGATTCCATGCTGTAACGTTGCAACGGAGCATTTCCACTGTAGGCAAACAGATAAGTGTCTGCCCTTTTATACAGTAACAGTAAATGATCTGACCAAATGGGAGGATAAAGTAGCTGCTGAACTATCCTGTCCTGTTTCTAACATAACGCTAAAATAAACTTCAGTGTTGGACAGAATTAACTTACCTGTCCAGCAGAGAGCTGCAGCCTCACGTCAGTTTTCATGTCTCGCTCCCTCATGAATTATCTCCATCTGGTAAACTTGTGTTTCCTCCCAGTTACTAATCTTTTTTCTTTTCTTGGTTATTTCTCCTCCCTCTCACGGGGCAAAGAGTATGGATGGTCCTCCATTTCAATTTCAAGCAAGTTGAACAAACCGCGGTTAGCTGCTTGTTCCTCCTCCTCTTCCCTTGACAACACAGGTATTCACTGCTAAAACGCATAAGGCTAACAAGTTTGTCCTGTTTCGGCTACTGAATTCAAAGATGGCGATGCAACATGGCAGCTATCAGTTGTGTACGCCGCCACTTATGTATTTATAAATAACTCATTCTAAGCAACAAGAACACTTTCATTTGGACACGATTGTGATTAGACAAAGATAAAATACGTATTTATGAAAGTGATACTTGATTTTTGCAAATATAGCCTATGTATATATATATGGTACTATTGATCTGCTGTATGCAAATGTCAGAGATGCATACACAGCCATCAACTTTTGCATGGACATGATGGTTCCAGTCAGAACTGTTCGTTGCTTTGCTAACAACAAACCATGGATCACTATCAATGTGAAGGCTGTTCTGAACAGGAAGAGGAGGGCCTTTAAGAACAAGGACAAGATGGAGATGAAGAACACCCAGAGAGGCAAAAGAACTGTACAGGACCAAGATGGAGAAGAAGCTTCAGCAGAACAACATGTGGGAAGTCTGGAACGGCCTGAAAACCATCACAGGCTGTAACCAAACCACCGACTGTGCAGCAGAGGGGGCAGGGAGAAAGCCAACAAATTCAAATCAAATCAAATCAAACTTTATTTATATAGCACCTTTCGTACATGACTCATCACAAAGTGCTTCACATCATAGAAACAACTATTGTAAAAATAATAAGTATAAACATCAAAATCAATAGCACACACCTGATCATACTCTTTTTCACTTTTCACACATTCATCGTCACACATTCATGATCACACACACACTCACAGGAATTTAGTAAAGGACTTTGTGGTGTGGTGTCTCCAGTACCAGCTGTACATCAACACTAAGACCAAGGAGATGGTACTGGACTTCCACAGGACAAGAGTGCCAGGACAGCCTGTCCTAATAGAGGGTCAGGAGATGGAGGTGGTGTCGTCCTAAAAGTACCTTGGTCTGCAGCTGGACAACAAAATGGACTGGTCAGTGAACTGTGACCATCTTTACAGGAGGGGGCAGAGCAGGTTGTACTTCCTGAGGAGGCTGGCAGCCTTTAACCCCTGCAGAAAACTGCTGCAGATCTTCCACCGGTCGGTGGTGGCCAGCGCTCTTTTTTATTCTGTGGTGTGCTGGGGAGGAAATACCAGGAAGAGAGACACCAACAGACTGGACAGAGTGATCAAGTGTCCTGGCTCCGTGGTGGCGATGGAGCTGGAGTCTATGGTGGAGGTTGCAGAGAGGAGGACGTTGGACAAACTGCTGAACATCATGGATGATGAAGCCATCCTTTGCATGCCACCATTACGGCACATAGGAGCCCTTTCAGCAGCAGGCTGCTGTCTCTGAGCTGCTCTACCAACAGACTCAGGAACTCCTTCCTACCCAGGGCCATCAGACTATTTAACAGCACACTAGGCGGGGGTAGAGGGGCACCACAGTGTGTAGTCCGGTTAAGCAGCCAGCCAGCCAGCCAGCCAGTCAGCCAAATGAAAAGCCAACCACACTGTCCCTTTAATTAAGTAAAGTTATATTTGTAGTATGAAATGCAGCAAACATGACATGCAGACCAGGATTCAAACTTGGGACAGCTGTGTTGAGGAACTGTAGCCTCATGGTGAGGACGCTCAACTAATCGAACTAAACACCACACAAAATACTTGACACACGGCTTAAGCCTCTGCACTGCACAGTTGGCTACACCCCATCACTACACAAGAGTTGTAGATTTGAAGTAATTATCCTTCATTGGGCTGAAGAGGCTAATCTAGTTAAAGCTAGAGATGTTATGTTGGAGAGCTAGCATGATTTGAAAGTGGCACCTACTTTAAGCTCCTCCCCCTCCCGTCAATGCTCCATTCAAGCCCCCCCCCCCCCCCGGTTATGCAAAACAGTCACATTTTAGAGCTGCCATACATTTCCCTCAAAGTTTTCCTCTGCAGTTAATTTCCTGGCAATGTCTCCTTTTTTTCTCTTTGTTTCAATGAAAAAAGGGCATCTGGGTCTTTCTCGTCTACTTTCAGGAGGTTTTCTTACAAAAAGAGTGTGTGGGGGGGTGGGAGGGGGGGCTTCACTTAAATGAAAGATCAATGATTTCTCACACACATCAATAAAAGTTTCTTATAATATCATGTACAATTTGAAACACTGGGTGTGGTCATAGTTTCGATTTGTCAACAACACTGCCGTTGCCTTCACAGTCGTCGTCACGGTCACAGTCGGTACAATCCTTCATTCTGATTGGTCCTTCTTGAGATGCGTTTGCTAATGTCACTTGGCCTTATGTGAATCCCTTCAGTTCTTTGTATTTCGAGGTGTAAACAGTGTGCCGTACAAGGCGCAGTGCACAAAGTCTGTTGTTTTACATGCACAATAACTTTACACCAGGGTCGTCGTCACCACGCTCTTGAAATTTCTTGATCTTTCAAGCCATATCCCACCTTGACATCCATATTTATCCTTTTCTTACTTTTTTTCTATATCTTTTGTTGGTGTTTTTACAATTGCACGGTAACAACAACAATACATGACGCCACTGAAAAGTGTGGAAAATAAGTGGGAAGTGGGGTCGGCATTAAAGGAGAAGGACATGGGATTGGCTCAATTAAAAAGAGGGTTTGTTCGGTGGTTACCACAGCAGTTCATTATCACAACTTCAAACTGTTTGTACAGGACACATAAAAGTAAGGCAGGGCAGAGGGGGCCGTAAGAGGAGTGTGTACGGTGTGTAAAGTGTTTTGTAGGGGAAAGAATGTACAATGTGTGTGTGAAATGTAGAATGGATGAATTATTTTGCACAGTGTATCCAAGATTAAAATCTTAAAAAAAGACAAAAAAGATGGCCTATTATCATCTGACTGCAAGTTGGTTGCAGGATCACCTGAGGGCTCCAAAATATGTGTTTGTAGGTGTACATTTAGAGAGAAAGGAGTTAAATTTCATCAGTTATAGTTTTTGATAAAAGTCTGTAAGGTTATGACAGGAATGACCCACCGGTCTATGAAAACCATGAGGACAGAGGGTGTGAGATGTAGAAGATTTTGCAGCGCTCTTCCTCTTCTTACTTTTTCCTTCCTCTCTGCAAGCATGTTCATTCCACAGCATTCTCTCTGGTTTTCTTGCAGGCAGGCTTTTCTTTCTTCTTTTATTAACATTTCCATGCTTATCTCTCATCTGTATCCCTCCTCTCAGCTTCGCTTTTCTCTTCAGTGGCCAGATGATTATCTTCCCTGCTGCTGGTTTGGCAGTATGCTGCAACAATATCAGCCTTTTATTAACTATCAGACTGTTTTGTCCACTATTGATGACACAAGTCCAGTTTAAAGACTGCATTGTGTTTTCTTTAAATGAATACTTTATGCGGAGGAATTGATCATTTTGAAGTTTTGTGTATCCCAGAAGTTTCCTTATCATATGAGAGTTGAGAGTCTTTGAAGGTAAAAGAGCTGCTCTTGCAGACAAGTATAACTATCGGAGATGTCATTGTGGAGTTTTTACACTGAGGATTTACACTCATCTTTGTAGGAAAGAAATTAAGGACATAAAATGAATTTTGGACAAAGTTTAAAGATTCATCCATATCAATCCAGATCTACTCACTATTTAACTTGCCCCCTTCCCCTTCATGTTGGCAGTGGGTCTCTCCCTCTGCTCTCCTCTCCATTTAAAACCCCCCTATATGGCAGTAGGCCTCCATTGAAGCCAGCAGGATGTAAATCAGCCACAGCGAGATGAACATCAGTGATGTTATCACCTTGCAAGTCCGTGGGCCACCCAGTTCACCCCCCGCCACCGATGCCCGTCGCCGGTACAGCAGTGTGAGCACACACACCACAGCCAGGATGGTGAAGAGTGTGACGGAGAAGGCCAGGTTACCGGGGTCCACCTTGAAAGGCTTTCCCTTGGAGCGCCAGGCGACGGCTGCGATGGTCCACGCAACTCCAATGCCCAGGAAGACATTGACAGCGTTGGAACCGGTGACATTGCCGATGGACGCATCAGCATACTGGTCCTGGATGGCAGCAACTTTGCTGGCAAATGTGTCTGATGACAGAGAGAAAGATATTGAATGTTTAATGCAAACTTTTTCTTTTCCATCAAGCCTCTAAAAACTATAGAGTTTTTTTTTTCATCAATTTAATCTTTTAAAAGAAAACACAAATCGATGTACAACATAAACCAAAGGTAATAAAGTAAATATTCACCCTTCAAAAAAACAAGACCAAAACAAAACAATGAAATATTGAAAAGCCAAAGTAAAGAAAGCAGTATTACAACTTCTGATGTTTTGAACAACTGTTTCTTATCAGTAACTGAATGAACTAATCACAAGTTTAAAAAATCAGGATCTGCAAGTAAGTGCACTTGTCTATAACCAAAATCAGACGGCCCAATTTGAACTGCATAAAAGGCTTTGCTGTTGATAACAAATCTAAAAAAAAAAGTAGGACAGAGGCAACAAAATGCAAGAAAAAACAATTGGTACTGAAAAGAAACTGGCGGAGGAACATCTTGCAACTAATTAGGACAATCAACAGCAGGTCAGTAACATGATTTGGGACTAAAGGAGCACCATAGATAGGTTCAGTCATCTGTAGAAAAAACTTAGTCTACAAATTCTGGAGCAATTTCAGAATAACATCCCTCAACATAAAGCTGTGACAACTTTGAATATTCCATCATTTACAATACTATAATCAAGATTGACAAAATCTAATATGTTTTTTTTATTATTTTATTATTTGTACTATTGTGAATAAGTTTGTTTATGAGATTTAAAAATCACTGCATTGTGTTTTTATTTACATTCTTGTCCATAATTCACTCAAAATACGGATAATTAGGGAGTGTAATCTATATGTTTCCACTGGGTCAGAGTGAGAGTAAGGCACAAACATATGAAATTAATGAGGGTGTAGATAGACCTTTGTTACAAAGGTGAACTAATATAGTTTCTCTAAGGAGCTTAAATAGTATTTTACATGTATTATCTGCAGAAGTAGACAAATATGATCTGCTTTAGTCTTGCTGTAATCTATAGTTGTATACTGCCACAGTCATAGTAATAAATGCTTTGATATGATGTAGGTGTTTACAAGCAAGCTGTTTAGAGCTGAATATTTTAGCAGAAATTGGATCAAATGCATGGGTCTACAATTGGGTAAGCAGGGAACACCAGGGGAACAGCTGCCAGTTATGTGCATATCTCAGCTTATTTCTATTTTTAGCCACACTGCTGAGATGAGTCTCAGTTCTCATTTAAATATCAGTGAGATTAGTTGAAATTCATATCCCAACATGAAAAATATGCTCCAAACTATTTAAGGGGGGGATGAATTGTAATCACGTTGGTGAAATTGTGAATTTGAATCTGACCTGTGAAACTTCACATAATTATCTCCAAAATACACAAAGTATACACACACTGTACCAATGCTGCATCACAGACAAGGGTCTTGTGCAAAAAAAAACATCCTACTGCATCATAAATTGCCCATTTTCAGAACTTTTTACTAGTCTTAATGAATTCCATCTCTGTATTTAGGATATAAGCAAACAGCTCATGGTATACACCAGAAAATGAGTCAGAGCCTTTATTCTTTCACAATTTTAGTTCATCCTCAAAACACCATACAAGCTGACCCAAATAATTTCAATCAAACAATTACATAATTTTTTATTTTTTTTTTATCCTTTAAACCAGTTTTTGCTGAATAAAACTGTCTCTGGGATGCTGTGTAAAGTATTAACACATCATTTAAACCCTATACTAGCTGGTTTTTGTTGATCTTCTGCTAAATTCACATTAAAGCACTACAGTACAAATCCAAAGCCCTTTATTCATGATGTTTTTCACAATCTGAAGAGAAGTAACTAAACTGGTTATTTGATTCAGATAAATAAAGGCAAGTAAAAAAAGACAACATTTGGATTTGAAATGTGGAAGAGTAAAAATGGCTGCATGGGGCTGTGGTGGTTAGCACCATTGCCTCACAGCAAGAAGGTTCTCGATTAATTTGATGGGATGTCCACTCCTGGGAAGATTGGCAACTGTCTTGAAAGTTTTCCACTTATTTCTTAGAATGATGGACTCCAAATTGTTTAGACCACCAGAGACTAAAATGTTAAACTCAAGATTAAAGTAAATCAGTCAATGTCTTGAATTTGACACTGAAAACAAAAGTATGTTCCTGCACCACTGTGTGAGATGAAGACTTTTAACCAGTGCCATGACACTGAGGATAAATCTGTGATCTATACAAGACTTGTTCACCATCAGCACATATATTACATACCACTTACAGTTTCAGTGGTTCAGATGGTTAAAAATGAAGTTCAGTGGACCTCACAGAGCTGTCAAACCAAGCTCCGATCAGCATCTGCACCTCTAATTGCCTGAATCGGCAAATTCACAGTAAATTGGCCCGATAATCCTCGTGTGTGTCTCGGATGTAATAATGCAAAAGTGCTTTTATGAGCCTAGAGGATGGCAGAGGGGGAGGAGGGGGAGGGTGAGGCCGGGAAATGAGAGGAGATGAGTGTTTCTAACGAGAAGATTACATTCACACAAACACACATGAGGCAGCCAACAAATCCCAAGGGAAGTTAGTCACCTGCTGAACCTGCACACATTTTCACCCACACACACACACCTGGAGTTCACAGCACACACAGGTCAGAATGATGGATGAACCAATAGCAAAAACACAACATTCAATAGTAGGAGGAAAGAAAGATGGGGGGGGTTAGGTAACACCGTGTCAGAATAATAAATTGATGGGAATGATGCGAGAGTGAAAACAGAACAGGTAGACAAGGGGGGATCTGGAGAAGCAAAGGAAGAACAGATAGAAACTTGAATAAGAATATAACACAAAGCAAAGCAGAAAAACTGGAGATTCAGAACAGAGGTAAGAAATTAACATCAAAGTGTTTTCTGAGAGAAGACACACTGTTGGTGGGTATCAAATCCAGGTCTTGCAACTTTTAATCTAGCGACAGAACATAGCAGTTGAAGGAATTGATTCAAATATTACTTTCCAGAGACTTCACTGCAAGCCATTAAAGTTACCACCTGGAAGAGCAGTATAGCAGCCAGTTCTATAAATCATACAGAAGTAACAATAAACTCACTGGCAAGAGGAATGAGGTATGGAATTGAATTAAATCTCAGGGACGACATGTCCCTTCCAGGCAGAGACACGCTCAGGCTGAAGGCAGTGATAGAGCCCAGTTTTTACAACTAAAATGTGATTTCCAGCCTGGGCATGGGGGCAGCTGCTACTAAAATAAGATGAAATAGACAGGTTCACTTCTATTTGTTCATTTGCTGGTTTGTTACATCTAAACTTTTGGAGAAATATGCAGCTAATTTTGTGTCTACAACAAAATGCAACATTATTTTATTGGATTTCCTGTTTAAACATTTTTTCTAATGTATTCACAAATTTAGCTGCAAATAAATCAACACAAAATGCCATAATATTTTAACAATATTACCACTCAAAACAAATAAAACTTGACTTTATCTTATTTTCACCTTTAAAAACAAAAGAGTAAATAAAACTCAAGAAGAGCTGTGCAGATGAGTGAAAATGAATGATGGAAATAAAGCAGCGTTTTAATAACGAGAGAATCATACATAAGTACTGCACAAGGACATAGGGTTTGACTAATATAGAAAAAATATTGTACTGTATGCTGTATTCAATGGGAAGAGGCCCGTATTGCAATTTTTCTTCTCTTTGTGTTTACTTGAAAGAATGGCAAGAGCAGCAACTACAGAAAAAGGTATTGTCAGCATGTAGACTCTCACAGACTCCATGCACGCTAAGAAAAGTAGGTAAAAATGAAGCCAAATGTACCGTAAAAAAATGAAAGATTTTTCAGTTTTTGGAGTAACGGACGTGTCTGTACAGGTAACTGTTAAATCTCCTGGTCATTTTCTGCCAGAACATTTTCTGTTTTTGTACAGACATTTTCTTAGAGAGTAGAGTAGTTGAACATATAAGCCTGGTACGTCCATGTGACAACCTAATTCATATTCTGCAGATGCACAAAGTGTCCTGTTCATGCTACCTTTCGGATGAGCAGTGCAAAGGGTTTTTCATTAGTTTACAGCAAGGATGGACCGGCCATTGGGTATACTGGGCATTTTCACTGTGTGCTGACGGGTTTTTTGGGTTAACGGTTTATTTATTTGTCTGAAACTTTCTCTGAAATGTAACTTGAGGAAAATTCCCATCACAGGCCGAGCTTTATGTATGTAAGGCGATTGCCATTGGACCTGTGGAACACTCCTTAGACTGCCGCTGGCCTTCTCCTAACTTTTGCCATCCTGATCAGAATTCAAAACTTGTCTTTTGAAACTTTCACATCACTTCTCATCCTGCCATTGTTGAAAACTTTTTACAAAAGAAAACATTTCCAAGAGAGAAGAGCAGCAGACACACAGAGACAGGAACGGTTTTCATCTGATCCGTCATTTCTCATGTCTGTTATATTTTCTTTTTCCATCATACACAAAGTAGGGTGAATGCTGCTGTAATATTCATCCCTGTGAGGGAGTATAGATGTTTATTTTATGTACAAATTATACTTTTTGGAACTATTTAACATGTTTACTGTCACTGATTCCTGCAATCTCACTGCATGGCTCTAGTGGCTTTAAGAAGTTGCACAGTTGATATTCACATTTAAGGGAGCTCAAAGATTTGTGGTGTGCATGATCATATATGGCCCGGTCTGCGCCAAAATGCCTGGGAGGATTTTTTGTCCCAGTCCACCCCTGGTCTACAGTACAGGATTGCACATTGGATTGTTGGGATTTTCCTGCAAAGTCTTTCTTAAGACCAAACATCCACAATGTTATTCTGCTCCTTGTCTTTTTAGTCTGGTATTTTTTTCTTCAAATGGAAGTTGCACATGCATGTGAAATCAGCGAGCTCAGTCCGTGTGGTTTCCTATATTTGGACTGCACAGAGCTGGTCACAGGTGGACTTGGTGGACTTTCAAAAACTGGCTGACAAAATTTACATTTCACAGGGCCATTCATCTTAGCAGAGATGGAAACCAGGACCAACCGTCTCTCTTCTGAAAAAGTTCCTCCTCAAATCATCAAGGAACTTATCTTTAATGTCAGATCCAAAAGTAAAAATAAATTCTGTAAAAAAAGAAAAAGAAAAAGAAACAAAGGCAGCCTTATCCTGCACATCAGAATGAAACTGGAACAGAAATAAACATCACAAGATGTTGAATCTTTGATTAATTTACAACTACATTATTTGCATTTCTGTATTATTTCTGTACAGGCTTATTTATGCTCATTTCAGTGCTTGAAGACGGCAAAACTTTAGCTATTAGCTGTCCCTGTTTGCAGTGAACAAACACCAATGTATGGATTATCTCTGATGCTGAAGAGACCAAACATGCAGGGAACATTTACTTTTTTCTAACCAGACATATTCTACCAACAGACATCCTGCCACAACAGAAGGCTTTGGATTTATTTGACTGGGATATGTAGTGGAAATTTAAACATGTCATATTCCATTTGAACGACACCAGTTTGCTAACTGGAGAAGCCAAAATCATGTAATGAACCACGTTCATTTGACATTAGGAGATTAGAGCTGAACTCTGCAATTTACTGGTGAATTTTGGCTTAAATGAAACAGGACTGTGGGAAGAGCCATTGTGATATTTGAGCTTAATTATATCAACACACTTTTTGTGCATGGTCACAGACCATGCACAAACATATTCATGACCTCACTATCTCCCTCCTTGCAGCCTCACCTGGCACTGATGTCCCCAGTGCTACAAACACCACAGCTGTCACCGAGTCCTTCAATCCTACTGTACAGCCAAAGTGCGATGCCAGATCACCGGTGACTGCAGTGAGGACGCCGATCAAGGAAATGGATACGATGAAGCAAGCCCAGCCATTCCAGTACTCCGTTGGCGGGACAAAGGCGAACAGGACCTTCCAGAATACGGTGAGGAAGTGCATAATGTAGTCAAAGCAGGAGGGCAGTCGCTCTTCCCCGCTCTCCTCCTCGTCATCGTCTCCTACAGGGGCAGAAGATTTAAAGCGAGGAAGAGTAGGACAGAATAAGTACATTCACTGAGCAGCAGTTAGCTTAGGTTAGCGTATTGAGTTAGACATGGGAAAACATGGGCTTTGCTCTGCCCAAAGGTACAAACATTTATTATTAATAGATTAAAATAATCAAAAGGACTAAATAAACACTGCTGCAAAGTTCAGGGAAATCGACCCCCAACCCATGCAAATTGTAAAGCATGAAAATAATCCAACATGTGTTCTGTGTGAGTGTGTGTTACCTGCGCTAACAGTAACGGCACTGACAAACTGCTCCCTCCAGCTGCTACTTCCCACCACCAAGGCCAGGTTTGTCTTCTTGATCAACTTATCTACAGTATTCTAAACACACACACACACACGCACACACACACACACACACACACACACACACACACAAAAGCAAGCATGCAAGTGCATACAGACCAGGCAGAGTAGAAAAGACAGAACTTCAAGTTGCTGATTCACCCACAGCCCCACAGAAAGAGAAAAATACAGATTTCTGAATACTGTAGTCTCCCAGTAAAAGTCCCCAGTGCAGAGATAAACTTTAACAATAGAAGTGGAAGCACAGGATGTGCTGAGACGTAGCTGTGAAATTGGCTGTGGCGGTACGTTTTAGTGATGTTACTCAAAAAAACTGAGGAAAAACCTTCAGGCAGGTCGGTAGGGTTTTCTGTTTATAAGCAGGCAGGAAGAGGAATAACAAAATATGCAAAACAGCTCAGAGCAGCCACAGAGCATCACAGCAGCAGTCATTATCTTAAGTCAGCTGACAGGGCTATAAGAAAATCCTGCATGGTTTACTGTTTACAGTATTAATGGCTGTACGAGGAGGAAAACATTTTTATTGGAACAGTCTCAACAAGAGAAACCACAAATTAATCCCAGTGTGTGTGTGTTTGTGTAATTAAGGATTTATAGATTGGACCTAAGCAGTAGTATTGTGTAGTAATAGACTAAAGAAAAAGCATTGGATGCATAGGAAGAATAACCTTTTCAGCCCGTCTAAGAACAGTATTCACTGCTTTCTGCACACATGCACACCAAGGACATGACACAAATGGACAAATGAACAAATGAGCTCTGTAAACAATGAGACACACATGATTATTTCTTTTCAAAAGAAAAATTAAAATCAGAGATGAGAGGCGATGGATGGAAGGATGGATGCAGGGAGGGAGGGAGGGATGGATGGACAATGGACTGGCAATACACAAAGTAATGAAGGCTCAGCAGGAGACAAACACCTTCAGTTTGCTACTTTATTGTTTTCCTGTACACAAATGTCAAGTCATTTATAATGATCTGTTTCTGAATCACAAAAATATTGATCCATGGCTTAACTGATTACATCTAAAAAAAAAAACCCTCCCAATGTAAAATATGCAAGCATACAGAGTTTACTGACTTTAATTTGTTGATTAAATAATCTACTGGAAACTTGCTCTTTTATAGAAATAATGGGAAACAGCTTATTTTAAATAAACGCGCACTATCACGATCCACTACATGCTAACAACATAAATATGGTAACTCACAAGAATTAATAGGAAATCTTACAAGTGCCTCTATTGGTGATGAGAGTACAGATACAGTTAACACACATACACACACACTCACTTACCTTGAACTCGTAGGACTCCTCTATGATCACTTCCAGCTGTGTGTGTTCCCCCAGACTGGGGCAGCCCATCTTGGCCACCTCTTCGTCCTCTGCTCCCACCAACGGCTTGTTCTCGTTGGAGTCACCTAGGTAACCATGGAGATGAACAGACCGACAGTAAACCCTTATTTTCTTTCATTTATTCCAGTAAGCATGAGTTCTGTAAAAGATTTTATTTATGTTTGAATGCACTGAAACATTTTGCATTTGGTAAAATTTTGCAAAAAATACAGACAAAAAAATGCAACCCAAAATTTCTTTGTCTGAATAAGACATGAATTTCATACTGAGGAATCAAATATTATATAAATATGAATCATTTTTGTAATAAGACACTGAATATGTATAATTAAACATGTCAGTAATCCAATAATTATTGTGTTTTGAATATATAGAATATCAAGTCTTGGTCGTTTTTCATGTAATATTTTATGTAAAATGTAAGTATGTCTTTTTGCATCTTTCTGTTTTTAAATTCAAACCAAATTCATCTTTATTACGGACTCGTGGTCCATCTAAAAACAAACAAAACACACAATAAATGAATTAAGTAGGCATTTTAAAAAGACAATCATACCAATGTCTCCACAGGTCAGACTGACAACGTGTCGCACTCCATGCTATTGTGTACCATTTTTTTTGTAAACATGGCTACACAAATGTATATATTTTCTTTTTTCTGTACATCTGTCTCTAGAAGTCTAGCAAGAAATGAGGACCAAAGCCTGTTGTGAATATAATTCTAGCAGAAAATTATTTTAGATTTGATAGTTAACATTTGCCTCAGTCAGTTTCACCCAAATGTGTTCATATATATCATTTCCATATATGATTATGAACTTTTTTAAAATTTCCAAAACAGCTTAATTTCGATGTATGTAATTACTTTCTTTCTGCATTCATTCACACATAAAAGCTTCTTTTTCTCCAGTTTTTTGTAATATAAAACCTTTCAATCTGCTTTTACTTATGAATCAAATGATTGAAAATCTTTACTGAATAAGCTTTTATTATTTAAAAAAATATTCAAAACCAATTAAAATTATACAACTGCTTTCACTAATGCAGTAGATTGTGTTGAATATCATTCGGAGTGTCATGTTTCCCCCAGAAAACAACCCACACAGAGCCATGTCCATTATAAGCACATTTGTTAGTGGACTCAGGTCAGCATAAGCACCCTGACCATGCAGTCTGTGACTACACAGCCCACATGCAACTCACTGGTTCATTGTGTGATTTGTAACTCTCTGTTGGAACAGTTTTTTTCCCTTTTCACCATTCTGAGCTCCAGGAGTTCTTCTGTTTAATGAAAAAATATGAGCTGGCCTTATATGCAACAGTGAGCCTTGGCCCATGACCCAGTTCAAGACTGGTCCATGGTGATTTCCATCCTTAGACTACTTTTGGTAGGTCCTAACCACAGAAGAAAACAAAAATCCTGCCGTGGTGACACCATTTACCCCAGACACACTGCACACTGCAAAGACAGTTTCCAAAGTAAAGTTCAATCTATGAAAGGCTGAGAAAGTAATTTCCAGCAAGGCACAAGAGGGCGAGTTAGTCAAACAACTTAGTCGTATTAAACTGTCAAAACTTGCCGTAAGGTTTATTCATGTAGTTTTTTTTCAAATAATCTTGTGATCTGACAACATTTACACACCAATTGAAATCAAATCATGCATCTTTAAAAAAAAAAATCATCTCTATTCTGGCCTCAGCAGCCTGAATTATTACTGTGATCACATCTCAGCAAATGCATGAAATCTCCTGCAAGAGAATAACATGTAAATACTTATATCCACATAGTCACATGTCACAAGCTGTCAACCATTTCCTGTTATAACAAATGTGAATACACACATGTAAAGTTATATTTTCTGACAGTCCTATCTTCCCATTACATATGTTGCATCATCAACTCCCCCATCTTTCCATAAAGTGAGTGTTTTCACTCTTCACAATCATTCTTTGAACCGTTATCACTGTTGAGCTGCTGTAATTGAAAAGCGCAGCATGTGTTACAGTATGTGTGTGGTTGAGCGTGTGCAAATGTAAGTCTGCTTGCTCTTTGACAGTGTTATAAAACCAATTATATTCCTCTGTAATGAAACACGCCCCAGGCTGCTGCCTCTTCATGTCTGACATCTAGACTGTGGACCCATGCTCTACCAGGAGATTCTGCGAATGTGTTGAGAGCAAGATAAAAAAGACTGAGGTTTCACTCTCTGACTGTGGTTTGTCTAATATGGCAGTGTGCTCCGTAAGGCTCAAGTGATATTGGAACCTTTTTTTTTGGGGGGGGGGGGGGCGTATCCCCTGCATTTGTTGGGTCACTTATAACAAAGAAATTAAGGGAAAAGCTTGTAGCTGACGTGCTAATAGAATTGGCTGTCAAATCCATGCCTCCATATGAAAATGTTAATAATTATCCCTAAACTCACAGTTCCTGCATGACTCGAGGTCCTAGGTACAGAGTAGAAGTGAGGTTTTTATCACACAAACAAGGCCGTTCTCCCTATAAAACCACATTAAATAATATGTGCAAACTGTTATAATTGACTATCAGTGAAGCTACAAAATAAGTAAAATTGTGCATGTTAAAGGGTCTCAGGATGGTTCATCCCCATGGTGTCCTAAAAGTGGAGCAAGAAAATGATGTTAAAGAGTGAAGTCTACATTCATGTTAAACTCCAATTAAGTCTCCAAAATCTCACAGAAGTTTGTCAAGTTGTCACCAAACTTTTTTGTTTATTTGCAAACTGGGACAGGATTTTTTTGTACAGATGAACAAGAAAAGCAAAATCTCTCACTGAAACGAAATACCTAGAAAGTTGTGTTGGTTGACAGGAAAGAAAAAAAGCTAGGTTTGAGCGGTCTGAGCACATAAGCAAAAATATAAAGATTTCTGTTTACCATTTCGTATTTGTCAAACTCAGGCTTCCACATTTATATTTCTCTTCCTTACACTGTCTTTATGGCTTTTTTATAGGTGGAAAAGGTTGTTTTCTGTGTTTCTAAATCGCTTATTAAACGTATTCATCCTGGGAGAAGAGGCGGAGGAATACAGATACCTTGACTAGACAGGAAAAGTAACATATTAGCTGTTTACAAGAAAGAACAGAACAGACTTTTTTTCTTGAGAAAGCCAAGATCCTTCAATGTCTGCACCAAGATGTTACATATCTTCTATAAGTCTGTTGAGGGAAGTGTAATGTGCTTTGTAGCCACCATTTGAGGCAACGACATCAAGCCTAGAGACTTCAAGAAACTGAACAAATTGGCTGGTTCTGTGCAGGGGACAACTCTGGAGCCGCTGGAGCTGACTGTCCAGAGAAGAAGCTCCACAAGCTGCTGAACATAATAGACAATTCTTCACATTATCTACAGAAACCAATGAGGAAATAATAGAATGTGTTCAGTTAATTAATTAACTATCAATTAATTATCAATTATTTATAATTAAACAAAACACACACAAAAATTCCAATTTCCCCTCAATAGAAAAATAAAGTATTTTAATTTCATTTTATTTCTATGCGGGTCATATAGTTACTTTGTAATGCACTAGCATTCCCTGGTTCGTTTTTTGAGGTAACTTGTCTAAAGCATTAATTCAATAATTCAAGTACTCAGTTGTTACCTTATCAAAAAGGCAATTAGCCATTTTTGTCATTTTACTAGTCTGTATATTTTGGTTTTGACAAAACACACAATAGAGAAAGAGACAGAAATAGATAAATAAAATAAACCTCAAACACAATCTGTCTCTTCTGTTCAGCATTTAGTCCCGCACATGTCAGCCCAGATGTGCAGAGTCACAGCATCATGGTGAAATGCAAACTGAGTCTAGGTGATAATAAATGTGTCAGCAGCAACAGCAGTGATGCAGCTGGACTTAACAGCCCCCCATTCATTAGGGCTTGCTCTCACCTGCTGCTCTGATGAAAACTAATGTAGTGTCGACATTTCTCCACAAGATCAGGAATAAAATCTCTACAAGCTGTTTACATTGAGCCACACATGATTGATTTTGTGTTTGCAAACATTATCATCGATAAAGTTTGGTGGCATATACTTGCTTTTAGCATTGTCTAGTGGCTGTTAATTATAGACACAAAAGTTCAGGAACCTTGGAAGACAAAGTGAGAAATAACTGGTATTAATCCACAGGACATGCTGCTCAGTTCAATAATTTAGTTTTTGACACAAGCCAGTATACAGCTTTTAACATGCATTTTGTCTGTTTTTACACACACAAAAAAGTAATGGGACCAATGACTTCGTAAAACTTTTGAACTCTGCTTTTACGTCTGAGAAGCTTTCAGCTAACTGTCAAACTGGGAAAAGGGACACACAATTAAGGCAGATCAACGCGCTGTAAAAGTGATATTGTATCTGTCGTTCCTGTTATTAGTCTGAGGAATTCAGATTATACACCATACAAAAACGTGTGATGTTACCTGACATTACATCTAAATGGCACAACGAATTGCAAAGGGACGTTCATATATGGTCATGCAAAAGTAATCTGAGTTACTTTTCTGATCATTTTGAAATTAGTTACTTTTTAAAGGCAGTAATTTTGTCATCTAATTGGTAACATTTAAAATATTGATCACATCTGACTGTTAGTAAATGTGGGATGAACTGTTCTCCACAGGTATCTTAACTACAGTGTAGAGACTAGATTGTACTGTATGTAACTCTGTTCATGGCAGAAAGTGTGATTACTTAGACCTGTAGTCGAGTAAACTTGAAAGGGGCTAAAATCCAATGCAAGCTGAAGGAAAGTCTTTATATAAACAGATGTTTCTTTTAACAGAGGTGAAGAGAACAGAGACCTGAGTCTCTCAGCAAAGATTAGCTGGTTTGTGCACGGAAGTGAGCCTTTTAAATTTTCAGGTAAAGCTTCATTCTATTTCCACAGAGAGTAAAAGGGCTTAATACTTTTAGATTCTTGGATTTCTGAGCTCCCTGCTACCTCTGTGGATACAGAGTGTAGGAATTGACAGGTGGGACTTAACTACAAATTTGTGACCCCCGAGAGCTCTTTGGCTCTTCATTTTCTGTTCACACTAAACCTCTTTACATTTGTAGTTATGAAACAGGTCAAACACTGATTGAGAGAAGTTATTATTTCTGCCCAGCCTTTGACAAGGACGGCATTATTCTAAAATCACCCCGCAGCTCAGGGGCAGTGTTTTTTAATCCTGTCTATGCTGCATCCTCAGTGCTTCAGTACAATGTTTCCACAGTTAATCTGAGTTTAGATTGAAGGCTTCAGGTAATCAATGCAGGTCTCAACCTGTTTCTAAGCGACAGATGTGTACTGGGTCTGAGAGTCAGTTTAATGAATACTTCATTCTGTCACCCTGTCCTTGTTGCCAGTCACAGCATTTTAAAAGTGTCTTTTACAGCCAAGCACACGAAGAGACAAACATACACACATGGCAGACAGGAAGGCAGACCCACCGTGTTTCTGTCCAATCTCCAACAGAACCGGCTCTCCCAGCTCAATGGTGAATGTCTTGTTTTTCTCATACTCTTCATCATCAATTATTTTCACCTCAATGATCTTCCTGTTAAAAAGAGACAAGAAAAATGAGAGTTAGTGAGGGCATGCCATATAATTAGATTTTTAGTTCAATGTTCTTCCTTATAATAAGAAGTTGGGTGCAGCAAACATGTTTGGAGAAGTCTAGCAATAAGTTATTCACACCATGTGGGGCTGAAACCACACAAAAATCAGCAAAGATACCGAGGAACTGACAAATCTTTTTAAAGCTGCACAACACGGTGATGCAATGCAAAGCTCAGCCACTTCTGAGGCATTTTCAAATAGGTGGACCTGGGGGACAAACCTAATATACAGCACAGGAATTCTGCAGATGCGTGTGCAGAAATCAAACCTAAACAGGTAAAATGAAGGAAAAAAAGTGCAGTACGAGTGGAAATAATCAAAATAGCTGCATGCACACAGGGAGGACAGTATCTGAAGAGATGATTTGATCACTCCGTAAGCCTGTCCAGAAACATGTTTGCTTTTAACTGTAATTTCAATATTTGCTTAAACAAAATGGATACATTCAGTGTCATAATCTATACTGCACTATACTTCTGAAATCTCTCAAAGTCGAGGCAATTAGCAAATGGTTCATAATAAGCAACAACAATCCTTGCTACAACAATAATTTCCTTCTAAGAGGGATAAATAAAGTATATTTCATTTAATTTCATTTCAACTCTACCCATCAGAATTGTTGTTCAGTGCTGAAGTTGAGGGCCAATACAAAAAGGTACATCCATTATTTGTAATCCCGTGGATTATGAATGTGGTGGGAACCTTTTTTTATTTATTCTTTTTGTTAAAGAGGTTGTTGAGCAACTAGAGACAAAAGCCTTGTTCAGCCTGTGACAAGTTCATTAACTTCACCTGTCAACTGCAAGGAAATCACCTGAACTAAAAACAGAACTGAAAACAGGAGAAGACTGTGGATACAGTCTGGTAATAGAGTGGTAGCAAAATCTCTGCAGTGCTCATTTTCTATCTCAAATTCCAAAACTCCAATGCAGTGCCAACTTTTTTTTAACTACACAGAGAACAGAAATATACACCAAAAAATGTACATGCATGAAGATTCTTTTGTATGCGAAAACGCTCAGTGACATGCTCAACTAAGCCATACAAATACTAACTTAGAAATGTGATGACAGCTCAGTCAAGGACAGTGGCTGTAAGTTATTGTGTTGTTAGCTTGGATCATGCTGAATCAATATATTTTTCATCATGGGCTGTTTGAAGTTTGGCTGTATGCCGTATGGTGAAAATGAAAGAATCTTGAATCATGTATGTTAAAAAGGTGAAATCCCAACACTACCCTGATAGTAACTGGTTTCCTGTGGCTTTTACAATCTGCAGTTTCATTGAATATGACAGGCTGTAAAGTGTAACTTGTCATAAACATATTACGTATTGACCCCAATGAAACCAACATTACCCCTATTACACTAACAAAAGGGTCCACAATGGTCTCTTAACCACATTAACACTAATAGAGAACTTATTTAACTATCTACAATATCACACTCTAATATCTTCTTAGTTGTTTGTTGCTAACACGAAGAATGATGAAGCTGAATAATTACTCAGATTGTTCTCACTTAGTTTTGAATTCAAACTGTAAAAGCTTTTATAAATGATGGGACAAGACATCTTATATTCATTGTACTCTTAAATAACTTAAAAATGATGCAAGTGTCAGATGAAAATTTAAAGATTTCTGAGCTGGGCTAAGCCCCGATGTTTAAAAATCCTATAAAAAACGCACCTCATGCATATAGATCTCAAGTTTTACATGATGATTTTTGAAAGGCATTAAAATATAAATGCGTGTTAACTCAACTCCGCTTTATTTATACAGCTCTTTATAGTCCTACACTTGAGGTGCTTGTGCAACCAGCGACAAACTTTTTAAATAACTCTTGTGAGTACTTCTCATCTATTTTTGACACACCATCTTGTGACATCAGTTGTGAGTCTCCTTCTCTTTTTTCGTGTGACGGGGTAGAGAGGAAAGAAAGGAAAGAAAGTGGAATCGAGGATGCTCCACTGCTATCGGGTACCACTGCAGTCCATTAATGTGTCTTTGTGTCACTCCATTTAAAGTAGGAATTCTTCCTCTCACTTTCCTTGTGATGTGGTTGTTTGTGTCAAGATTGGTGGCTGTTAATTAATCTCCAGGTTGCTACCACTTGATAACTTGCATATCTCTGAAACAGATTAAGCTTAATTCAGCTCTGTGATCTCTTTCCTCATTCTTTCATTGCTTGTTTCATTTCGTATTCTAATTTATGTTGTATGCTGAGTAATAGTTAAATGATTATCTTGTATGTATCTTAAATGGTTGCCATGGGAGGTTTCCTTGTGTGAAAAAAAATTATGAACAATTAAGCAGAATTAAGAGACTGATTCAGACCGAAGAGACTAAACTATTTATTTTTGCTACTTCACTACACTGGAAGTGTGAAGAAGGTAGATGTTTTATTTTCTAAAGCAGAAGAACAAACTAAATAATTGAATTGAAAATCTGCAACCAGTGAAGAACTCCATTTATGGGAAAAAATGGAGCAATTGATCAAGCAGTGGACAAAAACGAGCAAAGAATAAGGAATTTCCCTCCTGTGCAAAAGACTGGTTGGTATGCATGTTTAATTTGTTACAGTTTGACCTACAGCACACATCAGTGTTAAAAATATATGTGAATGGGGTTTGCATCTGGAGAAATGTCCTCCATCTTTATATGCCTGAGAGACACAGGAGAGAGTGTTCACTTCCACCTGGGTTTTTTCATAATACCCTTCACTGCTGCAAATAGGCTTTGGCTGCACATGGAAAACAGGAGAGAGAAAGTTGAGAAGCAAAAAAAAAATATTTGGAAGGATGGAGAGAGGAATGTGAAGAAGTGGTGGAGGGGTAGACAAGTGGAAGCACATTTTTTCCCTTGGTTAGCTGTCGCAGCAGATGAAATTAGCCGGATTTACTTTTGCAACACATCAGCCTCAGAGGGCAACTTCCAACAATGCTGGAAAAGAAATGAAAATGAATGGGGCTAGCACCCGCAACTACATTCAGGTACATGTCAACAAGGATTAAAAAAAGGGAAGAAGGAGGTCAGAAGTATTATATTCTGTTTTACAGCTCATTTTTTTTATAATTCTAACTATTGTGGCTCTGATATAATATTTATTCATGCAACATAATTGCAATATTGGATTCTTTATGAAAATAACTGAAAATCTTTGCCCATAACAGGATTTTTGTGTGAGTTAATAACCGTAACCATGACTATTAAACTTTGCGTTTAATACTGCAAAGGGCTGTGGTGAGAGTAATACTGGAGTTGTGTCTTTTTTTATAGCATTTCCACAACTAAAAGCACTAAAGCAAAAATAAGAGGATTAGATTAAACGCTGGGTTTATCTACTTCAACATATGCTGCAAACATTAGCTTGTATGGCTCTATGTACAAGTTTAGCTGAGCATAGATTATAAGGCCAAGGAGCATTTCTGTAACGAACTACATTAGTTTTCTGAGTTAAAGGTTAAAGTTAAACATGTTTACTACTAGCAAAGCCACGACATCCCCACTGCTGCTCTTAACTGGATTCATTGGTGTTTCAGCTAACCCTGCTTTTATAGCCTAACCTTGCTTTAAACTTCTCCACAACTTTATCTCTGTCCTGTCTGGTGTGTTCCCTGGTGTGTAGTCTGGGGAAGCTGGGAATCACACCTTCAACCTTCTCACTTGCAGACAAATGCTCTTCTTTCTGATCTACAGCCGTCTCCTTGCTATTATTCTTGTAGCATATTGCTGTGCATACAAAACAAATATTGGTGCAGACACATAATTTAGCAAAGTCGCAAAAAAAATCTATATGATACATTCGGACTAGCCCCACTTAGCAACAAAAACTTATTTCAAAATGTCTTCTCAGACTATCAGATGTTGAGGATCCTTAGGTGAGAAGTTTTAGTTTCAGGCTTTGAGTCTCATGTGAATTACTCAGAATTGGTGGAGACCTGAGCACAGTCTTACTAAGCTAGGACACACATAAATATTTTTAAATCTGAAGAGATTCTTTATTCGTTAGAGACCCCACACATGAAAATAAAAAATCAGGAATTGAACAGTGGTGTGCTATGCTCTGATAATCTCAGCACACCACACACATGATGATCCTTGTCCCACAGCTGATCTAGAATCTAGCCTTCCAAGCCAGAAATCTCCATGTGATCTAACAAAAATGAAGAAGAAGAAACATAGCAAGAGGACATTTAAGACGAGGGAATGATGGTAGACTGGGGAAAAATCCTGAACTAAAAAAAAGAAAAGACTACAATTATTTTTATAATC
>JAOXYM010000005.1:6015466-6036695 GCA_028567055.1 Leptatherina wallacei | reverse complement strand
TAATGTTTTATGTAAAGCACTTTGAATTGTCTTGAACCTGAAAATGTGCTATACAAATAAACTTGCCTTGCCTTACCCTTATCTTCTTTGAGCTTCTTTAGAAATCAGCAACACTCAATAACCATTTGAGTATATTATTACCCAGCTTACAATACTACACACCAAACTGAAATATAGCATGGGCAACTGGTACTGATTTCCTTTTTCTTTCTTTTTTTTTAAAGAAATACATTTTCATTGTGACTCATCTGGTGAATTGCCCTGGGTTCTTAAAAAAATGCACTACAGAACATAATGAGCTGCTTGCAGGTTTATATTCTATTCCTCACACAAAAAAGACCACCAAAAAAATCCTTTACATTATACATTAAACAAAGTACTGCTAGAGTGTTATTAGCTCATTTCTTTCTCAAGCAAAGTGAGCTACATGGCCATTGAGAAACTGCTAATATCAAAATGAAACTCAAGAGCAAAATACTTTGGACTTCTTACATCCAGGGTTCAGCAAATGCAGCATGATTTAAATTTGAAGTTGGGTTGAGATAAAAGATAATGAGCAGGCAGGATATTCATACTAATAGAAATCCACTTCAAAACTGGATGTGAATTTAAATGACATTTTTTAAAACCCAAGGGTTTCAAATGGGGTTGTGTTTTTTTCTTTTTGGGGATTTTGAAGTTGACAGAGACTTTAGCCACTAAAATATATGCTCTGAAACAAAAAAAAAAGAGATTTTTAAAGCACAGTACAGTAAAAAGCACAAAATCATGTCTGCTGAGAAACAGGCACAGGCCATATTCCTGCCTTAAATGCTGTTCATTGAAAATAGAAGCTATATGTTCAAAAAGATGTAAAACTTTTTATGAACTTCATTATGAACTTTGGAGTATCTTTCAGATGGTGGAAGAGTGAATATCTGATTAAAAAACTAACTAACAACAAAGAAAAAACCTTTCCAACTTGTTTATCCTCTGCTCAGAAATAACCAGAAACTTAACAAAGAAGGTGTAGTGATGAATTTATGGGGGAAAATTTTTTAGATAAAAAACAAACAAGTTGGTGTGAAGCAAAGGTTGCAAGTCATTTCTGGGAATAAGTAAAACACGGCTTTACTGGTTCACAGGAAAACTCCCAGTGTATTATTAATAATCGGGTCAATTCTATGTGTCATATTCAAACCATGACATATGGCGAGTTTTAAAAACTGCAAGAAAAGTTGCAGGCGAAATAAATGAAAAAGTAGCACACCACCTGACACACCCTGGAGGCTCGACACCAGCGTTGTGGTCTGTGAACCCACTATTGAGGCCTTTAATGTGGTCTCAGTATTGCAGGGTGGGGGCCACTTAAAATGTGGGGCCTGCTGCAGATGGAAAGGACCATGTGGCCATGGAAGGGCAGGGAAACCAGCAGCCTGTTACCACAGCTCCCGGTAGGTCTCCGAGCTCCGTGATTACAGGGTGAGCGTTAGTCCACAGAGGTTTGATCACAGGGCTTCACTGGCAAGGGTCAGGGTGTGCATGCACTCCTAATCTACGTGTATGTGGTCACGCAACAACGGCCACAGTGTGTGTTTGCTTAAGTGCGTACATACTTGGCAGAGAAAAAATGCTGGGAGAGCAGGTTTGCAAAAACAACCACAGGGGGAAGATGCAGGGTGAAGATGAAGAAAAAGAGAATGAGGGGTAACAGAAATAAGGAGTGACAGGAATGCTAAAAGATACAGTAGCATTGTATAAAAATAGGCTGATGCAAGGAGGAGGAGGAGAAAAAGAACAATGAGGTGGAAAAGGAGACAGAGGCACCATTTTCAGTCAAAGCTAAACAGCTCTGCTTTGTTTGGTATTTTAGCATCACAGTATCTCATCTTTCACTGTATGTGTCAAAAGCTCACACTAAAACCCTTAACAGCAACTTTTCCTCTCAAGTTTTGGCTTTGACTCGGGCCCACAAATCAATAGATTCCTTTCCTGTGTAAAAGCAGCACTGAGACACATTGAATGGGTTGGAGGAGTAAGAGGAGCCAGAGGGGAGGATTAAAAACGGGTTCTAAATTGTGTTTGTGGAGAGCTGAAGGTCCTTTACATTTATGTGTGAGTATGTATGAGTGTAAAGCATTGCAACTCATATTACAGTAGTCTCGATATAAAAAAAATAGTCAAAGGCAAATAACAAACGGTGGCTGCCACATTGATTTTTCTACACAGCTGACACTTTATACACCCAGGCTCACAATCATGAAGAGAAACGAGTGCAAGCACACTGGAACATACAGAGAAAGCTTAAAAACTTATTAAAAATGTTGACTTAAGCTACTTAACTTTGACTGCTCTGACATTAGAAGAGATGAAGAGAAAAGAGGAATACGGGAGGAAGGGTAGATGGAGAGAATAAGAGTCAAAGGGCTTAGAGGAAGGAGAGACAAAAGAGGCAACGTGTAGGAAAGGCAGAGTAAAGGCATGTGTGCTTTTTTTCTCTCCTCTTTTAATTCTTTTTCATCTTTATTTTAGCTCTCTGACTGTCGTTCAGCTATCTGTCTGGCGTCTTTCTCTTTGTGAGGCAGACCATGACAGCACCAAAATGTGATTTGCCTCATAATCCACTTTGGCCAATGAATGTTTTGCTTTATTAATTAAAGATCAAACAATGGTTGTGCATCTCACACATGGGGACGCAATCACCGTGATTGATGTTTTAGACTCTGACAATAAATTCTCAATGAATGAGTACGTTTAAAAGGGAGACAGAAATAATTGGGAATGTAATCACAACTTTCCGTACAGCCACAAAACAGCGGGTAAACAAATCCTTAAAAGAAAGGCTCAAATTAAAAAACTATTATGGTCCCTTTTTCCTACTCCCATAATTTCTCAGGTGAGTTCTTTATCTTTCCATTTTTCATCTATTTATATAATTTTGTCTTTGTTATGCTTACAAGGGGAAGGGATCAAAAGTTGCTAAGGCAACAAACGGAGTTGTAGAGAAAAGGAAAAAAATACTCATTCTCATGGAGATGAAAGAAACCTAATGTTCCTCAGCAGACAGAGAAGAAGTGGGAAGGTAGAAGAGAAACAGAGGGTAGAGTGGGTGGAAAGTCTTTTTCTATCCATTAGTAGGCTATTATTTGAACCTGAAAAGATGGCGGTGACGGGAAAGACATCAGAGGATGAAATGAAACTTTCCTAATAAAAACTGTGTGCAAATGCAACAAATATGTTCCTACTTGCTTTTAAATGTTACATAATTTTGGGAATTGTTTTTGGGGATTCTCTAGAACACGGTTGCTCTTTTATTAATGCTCCTGTTTGATATTTACGTAGAAACGTCCCAAATTAGGTCTTAAAAGCAAAGATACATTTATGGCTGCACAAATAATCCAGTGTGTGAATGGCTGAATCATATATGTTTATCCAGTTATATTTGTTAATCACAATAAACACACACATTTTATATAATCCGAACTGCAAGATATTTTGTCAGAATCATCTCAGAGAGTTTTAGGGTGAATGTTTTCGAATACAAACTCTGTTGTACAATAAATATAGCCAGCAGCAGGAAACAGTGAGCATGCTAAGCAACTGAGCCACATGCTGTGATAGTGACAAAGCTCTGCAGTCTTTACATATGAATTTGACACAAATCAGCAGGAAAACATCCCAGAAAAATCTAACCAAGAAATAAGTCTGTAACTCATTAGTGTGTCTTTTTTTTTAATCCATTGTGCATTTATAATGCACATCGCTTGATTAGGTTCTATATTTAGGTTTTAGATGAGCCTAAAGCTAACTTTTTTCACTCAGTTTTGTTAGACAGTATTGCTCGTTACTAGGCAGAATACAGTTTTTAAGTGACAATGAATGCTCGATAAATTACGTAATTTTTAAACAAACTATAATAATATAACATTTACAAGCTATGTACTTATTGTTTGCTTGTTATTCTGAAAAATTCAGCTCTCTGGATCATAATTGGTCAGGGGGAAAACCTCTGGTGGATAGAAATCCTCTTACAGATACCGTTCCTCTTTGTATAGAAGGAAGAATTGTCTCACGGGGGGGTGAACGGATCTCGATGGAGAAACTGGCCACGGTGGATGGCCTCGACACAGCATCGGCCTTTTGTTACGGTAAAAGTTTGCTAATAAAGCCTTTCTTTTAGCCCGGCTTTACGCGACTGAAGGCCACGTTTACCGTGACTATGAAAGCAACTGAAACCACTTAAACATACAGTTCCACCTGGTGAGTCGAACCAGATTTCACTTATTGGATAGTAGAGGTTAGAATTATGTGTAAAAACAGGTCATCTATATGCCAGATTCTGGTGGAATCACTAAGTGATTCCAATCAGCCCAGGGAATTAACCTGGTTCAGTGGCTGAGCAGAAAAAGTACATGGAGAAGGCCTCTTGCAGCCACAATACCCATCTCATTTTTGTTTTTTCTTTTGGCGTATACACACACACTAATAATGGAATAAAGTCTGCAATATTTATGAAATCATGAACCTCTTCTCCTGAGTTAACACTCCACAAACTATCAGATGACATACTTTCGTCGGTGTTGTCAAGGCTTTTTGACACACGGCGGCTACCGTCATTGCAGTACATGTTTGAAAAAGTTAGGTGTCTGAATGCACTACGTAGAATGCCATACATTATTCCAATTTTAGATGGCAGTAATTCTTACACAATGTCCCTTTAAATCCATGTTGCTGTTTAAAGGCAGTTTATTAAACAATATGCTGAAAGGGAGGAAAGGCACAATATGCAAACATGCACAATACTTGGAAAATGCTAAAGATGCTGAGGTGTGTGCATCCATGAGTGTGTCTGTAACAGTAAGAGGAAGAGATGACGTGACACGCGCTAGACCGGCAGCAAAAATGACTTTGTAGAAATATAGTGAGATGCTGACTCACACACCAGCAATAGCAATCAAACTGAAACACTTGCATGAACACAGAGACGCGAGTGCAGAAGGAAACGCACTCGTGCACACTCTGCACACAGTGCACAGCTCTCGGGGGATTTGGAGTTCAAAGGAAGTTTTATTTTAGGAACAGCTCTCGGGTTAGTCACCCCACACTGGTGACAGACGGAGAAACAGGTTGCAAATATCAAACACTTTACAAGCGCTGCAACATGCACAAACACTCGCTCAGTCACACACAAACACAGAGAAACAAAAGACTCAAATTCACACTTTTCCCATTTCCTCTTGATTCCATCAAACATCTCGCCAAAGGCAGAACGTGTTGTTTAAAAAAGCGGGCTGACTTCTTTATTACCAGCAGCTAATATACAGTATGATCACAGCTCTCTTGACGGCTTTTCCAAAAACCCTAAGAAGTTGTGTTGTAGCCTCTGTAACACACAACAGAACAAAGCAGGATGCTGGGATTACAGAAGATAAAGCTTAACATGGTGAAGTGGTGATATGAGGGGGTGTACTTCAAGGGTGTTTGAGGTGATTTGACTTCAGAGGCAGAACGCAATGAAGTTACATGAGGGTAAGCAGGTGGATGAGGAAAGAAAGGTTACTGAAGGAGCACAGAATACATCAAAGGTTCATGCAAATAGCAAGACAATAAACCAAAACTAAATACCATCTAAGATGCTAAGCTGTCTGGCAATGGACTGGAAAGGGTAGCATATATGAATACACAATGGATGATATACAAAGTTTTTCCCACCCACCAAGTGGATCCAACACTGGTTTAGAGCCACAGATTAAACTTAAAACTTAAACTTAAAACCAGTTCTTTCTGTTTAGACTGTCAAAGCTCTGGCTCCAGCATTGAAAACCCAGTGGTACTGCAGCACCAACTCTCTACTAGGTTGGAACAAAGAAAGGTGAGACACACTGACACAGCTGTAGCTCGCTGGTAATCACCCTGTCTCTCTTTATCTGGAGAAGTGTGCTGAGGCCCTGAGATATAGGCTACAGGAAGTCCCCTGTCGCAGTCATCCTGAGACTGAATGCTATAACACTGTTAGCGCTGGAACTGAAACCAACTGAGATGCACAAAGAAATGACTGCTGTGAAATATAACAAGAAGTAAAACTAAGTAAAGATTGAAACAAAATAAAAACCCAACACCATGTCACGTGCTGACAACAGATCCAACAGTTTTTCCATTTCCACTTAGCTGTCTTGTAGCAAAGTTTTATTTTAGTTTAGCTTGTTTGCCTAAAGATATAATAGAATTGATTTAATCACATTTCAAACATTGAAGTTTTGAGGAAACTAAACATTTTAAATTGCATTATTAATCTTTATAATTACTCTTAGCAGGTTGGTAACATTACATTGAATTTGGGGTGATTGGATTAGTTTATGTGCCGTATTGTAAGGATTGTTTTTTATGGCAAATATGTATAAACAATACAGCATTTTATAACACTGTCAATGACTTCATAACACTGCTGAATGCTTCTGAAATGACTGTGGAGTTGAATTTAGCAGGAAATTGAATTTGAGCAATACAGCAACTTGTTGAAGGACTCATTAAACTGAATGTAACTTTCAGATGCATGTCAAATGCATCCACTAAGTAAAAAAAAAAACTGTTTGCAATCTTCAGGAATCTGAACAGATATAGTGCTTCATGGTCAGTACTCCAGTCCTGGACTGGACTGATTTATCTTATTCCTTTGCAACTATCTATTCTCATTCTCTTTTTCTGTCTGCCCTTCTCCAATAAACTTAACCAACTTTTTAAGAAAACCAAAGACAACCAAGCAGAACAGTGGCAGCTTCAGATGACATGAAAGCATTCCTCACAAGATGGTGCTCCCATGCAACCCGGCATGATGTACTTTAACATTCTACATACATAAACACTCTTTCGCAAACTCTTTTTTGTTTTGGAACAGCAAACACCACTGACTTACTGCAAAGCTATGAACTTTTGTTGAGCTCTGCTCAATGTGCATCAATTCCATGTGCGGTCCATTTCATAGGAAACTATTTAACCCAGTGGTTGATGTCACAGTCTCTACAATCACCTTTGATAAACAGGCTAAGGTTACAGTAATGTTAATTCACTACTGGATTAAACTGATGTAATACAAGCGAAATACAACAGAGAATAAGAGAAGCCTGTTTTTTGGGGGTCTTCTAAATCTAAAAAGGTCGCTGTTATCCCTGCAAACAGGCGTAGTGACAACAGTAACTAGGGACATAATGAATGATTAATTATTTTCTTAGAAATGCATTACGAAGTAAAACCTAAGATTCTTCCAAAAATGTCAGAGCTTGCTTTGGATTGTATAATGAATCTTTTTACATCTATATACACACATACACAACCGGGGCTGGGCAGTAATTGAACAGGTGTTGGCACAGTCTGGTGGCAACACCTGTTTCAGATTTATAATGAGCAGCCAGGGGAGAGGACCACACAGACATTGCAACAGACACACTCACTCACTCACTCACTCACACAGTTGTCTGGTTCTTGGCTGAGACTCTGAACTGTGTTGCAGGTCGGATGATGGCTAAGAATAAACGGACCCTGCTGAGAGTATCTCTGTGTCTCACGCACATATAGTTCACTTCGCCTCTTACTTCTGCACGCACCCACATGCCCTCTGATTAACACAAAAGGAGCAGAGAAGATAGATTCAGAGTTGCAGACAGGAAACTGAGACATTTGTAGGCCCCACTGGGGAAGAAGAGAGGAACAGATAAAAGAAGCACTAATTGGCTGAACAGAGAGAATGAATTAATTCCTGTTTCACATAGTGGGACCAGATAGTGAATAAATACACAAACAAAGTCCTTTGTGCCTTAAATATGTGTGAATTTATACAGAGTGACTCTTAATAACTAGTACAGAAGCATATTTATCTCTACTCATACGAATCATATCATTTCATACCAATACGATTTTTTTTATCTATAAAGCACTGAGACTGTGTTGCACATAACTGAATTCTAAAAACTAGGGATGCACGATATACTGCCTTCAACATCGGTATTGGCAGATATTGGTCATTTTTTAAAATATCGGTATCGGTCCGATAAGTGAAAAACTTGGCCGATATTAACAACAAATATTTATTTCCGGCCATTTGTGTGTCGGGAGGAGGGGTGTGTGGCCATGTGATATTGTTTTGAACATGTGACAGTGATAGTAAGGCAGCATTGTAGAAGGTGATACTCTTTCAACATTAAAGTAAAGTGAGGAGGATGTTGCATCAACACCATCAGTTTGATATGTCATCTGAATAACCAGAGGTTCACAAACTTTGGCGGGAAGCTAACGCTGCTGACGTTAACTTTAATTTTGTACAGAATTTGATCATCTTAACTTAATCTTTTTTAAGAACGATATCGGTAAATATCGGTTATCGGCCATTGCAAAAATATTAACATCGGATATCGCTATCGGCCAAAGTTTTCATATCGGTGCATCCCTACTAAAAACTATAAGAAACTTTAAAAAAAACATCAGACATGTGTATAAACCTGACATAAGAACTAAAATCCAACGCAATATGACCAATTAAAACAAATAAGATCAAATAACAAAACTAAGTCTCGCTAAGGTTGAAAGCCAAAGAATTAAAATGAGTTTTAAGACAGGTTTTAAAAGTGGACAATAAAGGGGCCTTGCTAATACACAAGGACAGGTTATTCCACAGGTGGGGAGCAGGAATAGAGAAAGCCCTATCCCCTCTGAGTTTCCTCCCGGACCTCAGCTGATCAGCCGACCTAAGGGACTGAGAAGGTGAGTAGAGAGGAAGAAGCTTGGAGAAGTAAGGCAGGGGAAGGCGATTTAAACATTTAAAAACAAACATAAGAAATTTAAAATGAACTCTAAAATGCAGATGCAGCCAGTGGAGTGAAACCAGGACATGGGTGATTGCGAGTTCCAGTTAACAGTCATGCAGCGGTGTTCTGAATCAGACTCACGAACAAGGACTGACTCACTCCAACATGCAGTCCATAATCTACAGTTAAAGAGATATGTATATGAACTAAACTCATCCTTCTCTTCTATTTCACCTTCTCCTTTCTTGTCAGTTCAGCCCCAATGCCTTTAAGACTTTCTCCAAGAATTTCCAGCAGCACTTGCACATCCTTTCTACATTCGACGCTCCTCCTCTCAGTTCATCCTCCGTTCACGTTTCTCAAAAACTCCTTCCAACATACAGCATGACTAAGAAATGTTGACAGATTAATGCTGGACTGCTTGAATTCATAAAGGAGGCAAAAGGGGTAAACAAAGCTATCACACAGACTGAATGAAAGCATGCTTTATAGAGCGTGGAGGGAGTGAAGGGAGGTGTGGATGCTGAGTTATGTCTGGGTTGTGATCCAGCTTAACTGCTTTGGGAATGAGTCCCTTTTCTGTGAATAAAGGGCTAGACAGCAAAGGATGGATGGAGAAGATGAAATCAGAAAATAAGGGAGGAGGAAGAGAAGATGGATAGATATGAGGTGAGCAGGTGAAGAGTGGAGGTAGAAGAGGGTGCCAAATAGAGGGAGAGGAAGGTGAGGAAGTTAAGATGGGGAAAAAATAGGATAGTGTAAATAAGTAAAGGTGAAAGGCAGAGGGGAAGAAGATGCAAATGAAGAGGAGGTATGAGATGACAGGGAGGTTAGGGTAAGGGTGAAGGTGAAGAAGGAGGAGGGAAATGAGAAAAGTCATACTGCATAGAAGAAAATCTAAAAATATTCGAGAGAGAAACATGTGAAAAGAAAGATAGAGAGAAAGCAGCAAATTCAAGATTGATGAATGACATTACTGAAATGACGCAATGAGGAAAATTGGTCGATGGGAGGAGGACCAACTAGTGCAACAGATTAAAGCTGGTTCACATTAGTGTGGAGGAGGAATTCTGACAGGAGGTTCAAAAGCCGGTTGATGAAAAGAAAGGAGAAACACACAGAAAGGGGACGGCAGCGGGAGAAGATGAAAAAACTTAAAAGAACAAAGTGAATTACCGGAGGAAGAAATAGAGAATAAGAGATGAGAATAAATCAGAGATAAATAAACTGTCAAGGTCTGTGGGTTTTCTGTTCCTGTTCTATTGCAGTCTTAGTTTCTAGTCTTGTCATTTTGAGTTCTTCCTTGTTTCCTCTTTTTATTTTGTTGAGTTTATTCCCTGGTGTTGTCCGTTCACTTTTCTCCCTAAACATGGTTCCTGATTGTCACACCTGGTTTCTTTCGCTGACTGCCTCACCTGCTGCTCATTTTGTGATTAGTTCTGTGTATATAGACTCTTGGTTTTCAGTTGATTCTTGTTGGATCATTTTCATGTCACTCCATTTCTCTCTCTGGTTCAGTGTTTGTTTTCTTGCTGTTTCTTGTGCATCATTATTAAAACCCCAGATGCAACTTGCTATTGGGTCCATTTGCTCACCTCATTCCCCTTGGACTCTGACATAAACAGAGGAAGAGATGGGGGGGGGGGGATATTGGTAATGAAGGAGGCTCAAACCCAAAGTCAAAGACTGATTGGACTGCAACAGCAGTGAGTGAAAGGGCAACTGAGAGGAGGTACACAAGATGTGTGGGTAATGATCCAATGAGCATTTTAAAGTATTAAAACAGAAAAACAATGAGGAAAAATTCAAAAGAACTGGATTATAAAGTATTTCTGGGAAAAGAGTGTGCCACTCCTTTTTTTTCCCCAGAAATACTTTATACAGACAATGTACCACAGGGGTTTTTCACTCCAGGCATATCCCTCATTCAGTTTGCTCACCCCCCCTTTACATGGAAACAGTAGATTATTGATCCATCTCCTCCTTTCTTCCCTTTCACTCCCTCATTCAGCTCTTCCAAAGCAACAGCTTTAATGCCTCTCAGTTTGTTTTCCTCTGCATTTGATCCAAGACACCCATTTCCTCTGTTCACCGCTGGCTGTTTTTTTTTTTTTTAAAACAAGCCACAGAAAATACACCATGTAAATATTTTGGGTTCTTTCCTGTCTGTCAAGGTATTTGTGATTTTGAGCATTTACTGATATAATTATCAAACTGTGATGCAGCACAATCAAATTAGGATTCTTTTGCAGAATAAAATCAACTCCACATTAATAAGGTTTGAACATGGCTGATACTATATCGGCTCCTCTTTAAGGCTGTATATTAAGTCAGCAGTGCTTTAACGAGCTGCTGCATGTTCACCTCTTGGCTCATTAATTTAGTGCACTAATATTCGCTTTTTGGCACCAAATTTAAAGAACAGCTGCTCTGGAAGGATCATCATTGCATCATTTTCTTACTGTCTCTTTTAGCTCATCAGTGGTAGTCAATTTTTCTCCCTGCTTCTTATGAATTTATTTTCCCTGTGACAGCATGGTGACTCGTTACAGAGTCCTTTATTTTCTCCTGCAAGTTAAAATGGGCTAACTAAACCCCTTTAGTGCTTATTAACCCTCAAATGTTCATTAAAAAGATAATGAAAAAATCTGCTAACCCAGAAATATGAAGGCTTCAATTAAGAGTTGCATACTATCCAATCAAAAATACTATCTGAACATAGAATAGTTTGATAAGAGGATGTTCATTTGGGTCACAAAAGTTTGCACAGATTAGAATGAACTAGTTTACATTTCCAGTCGAGTCTCCAAACATTGTCACTTCCTTCTGGTTGTTGTACTTTTACACTGCTACCTTTTATTAATTTAACAACATGTTCTCTGTTCAGATATGAAGCTCCTGATTGTGGAGCGAAGCTTCTGTTATTGCCTGTCTAGTATAAGAGTCTTTATTCAAGTATTGCTTGACTAAATTTTACTGACCAGATCAAGTTTCTAGTGTGATTTACTCATAAGCCTTAAACCCAGCTTGAGACTATCATATGTAGTTTATTTGTTTTTCATTTAGTTTTTGTTGCTTCTATTTGATTTGATCTGTTTTATTACTTACATTCCTTGTAATGAATCTGAATTGTTTAATATTCTTGTTTTTATGTGTTTTAATGTTTTTATTTAATCAATCTCGGATGTATAGCCCTTTGTTTCAATTGTGGCTGGTGTTAATGTGCTTAATGAATACATTTAGGATGATGATGATAAAGATGTCCTAAAACTACACATCTACCACATGAAAGCATTATTTACTGTGTTTCACTTGATAAATCCCCCCCTCTTTTACCCATTTATCCATCCTCATCCATTCTTCTATCCTCCTCTTTAGCTCTCATCCTTTAGTCCATCTGGACATTTTCCTGCCCCCCCCCCCCCTTTTCATATCATGCATTCATTTCATGTTCTTTTCAGGTACAATCTGGGGGGGGGGGGTCCTATGTCAACACCGAGTCTCTTCCTTCCAGGCTTGGATCACAGGACACCCCAGATGAACCAATCAGAGAACTTTCACATCCCTCCATAACTTCATCCATACCTTTAAATATCCATCCAGTTAACCTTCATTGTTGAGGCGTACTCATTGTTAGTGAAGCACGCAGTGAAAGACAAAGTCACTGAACTGTCCATGTAGGGATGTCCTTCACAGCTGCCACAGCTGTTTGTGGATGTGTTTTGGAGATAATTATATTACACATATTTTTAGCTTTGAGTACATGAGTGTTGCTCGTTGAACTTGGATGTATTTTTCCAAATTACAAACCCAAGTGCTTCTGAGACTCTTCATACAGATGAGTCCACCTGTTATGTTGGTCCACATCCGGTAGAGAAACAGGCTCATTGCTACTGATTTTGACCCAAACAGTTTTAAACTCTTAGATCGTTTTAAACACCTTCATTTAAACATAACAGTTTAAGTTAATCTTCTGACACCATCTCATTCATATCTGCTGTGTAGAACCATTAATTCATTGTCCAAGAGGGGCTAACTTTTCCCTGCTATTCTTGCTCATTATATCTGTCCTCTCATAACTCACTGACCTCAGTGTTCACCTGCAGCAAGGGCTGCATCACATAATTTCATACACACACACACACACACACACTATACCCTTGTATTAACAATCCGGTCTGGAGGCTGGCTGGTTTCAGACAGATAACTTCTTTGCAGATTCCTGCCTAATATGCACACATTTACATACAGTTTAGTAATCTGTCATTAACTGGGTTTGAAGTGAATTTGAAGCCATTTTTGGAAAATTTGCATCAAGCTTCTTTGCATTGACTTATTCATAAGTTATAAGAATAAATAAAGGGGATGGGAAGCATTCCTCAGTCTGGAAGTATGGTGCCATATGATATGCATCAAAACACAATAATTAAAATGATAATGCACAGAACTGAGGGGAAACTCTAAACTAGCTTTCAAAGCCAAATTCACTTCAGCTTCAGTCCAGTTAGATTTAAGTTATCCAGTGTGAATTCACCACAGAAAGTCATTTCAAGGCACAATGTATACATTATAAAACCAAACAGTTCCCTATGAACAAGCCCATGGTCACAGATAAGACTTAAAAATACAAGAACACACTCACACACATTCACATCTACACGCATTCAATCTTTTTTCTTCATGTTAAGGAAATCCACAAGTGAACAGCTTTTGGATGAGTTTGCCAACAATCAGCAGCCTTTAAACATTCAAACTCTCACACATATCTGTGTTATTAATCTTTTAAGAGTAGACTGACTATTTTTCATATCACACCAATTTATTAGCATCCCACAACCCTTTAAATCAATCAGTGCCTTTAGTAATTGATATCCTCACTATAGTATCTAAAAGTCAAATTTGCCCTCATGCACATAGATCCCACACCCACTTGCAAACACACAAACACAGAGGGGTTGGTTTATGGGCCCCGGGAGGCGCTGAGGAAACTGCATTCCCAACCGTTTTATATATTGGTCAATTTAACACTGCTAGCATCAGCATATTAAAAATGCATGTGCCCAAGGACGCAAGGCAGTTCTGCCAGTGAGTATGTGAGCACACACGTGTGCAGGTATTTAATGCAGACTAGTCTACCTTGAAAAGGAGGATTATTACATTATAATCTACTGCTCAGCACTAGATTATAAAACAAATAGAAGTCAGTCACACAGAAAGAAAACAGTAAAAGAGGAATGTGCATGTATGATCCAAATAGTGTTTGAAGGAGTCAGAGTTTGCATAAAGCTGACAGATAATGGAGAGGAATATGTACTCACATAGTCTCGTCATTCTGAAACTCCAGTTTTCCAGCAGCCAGTTCATAGTCCTCCCCTCCTTGAGCGGTGCCGTCCAAGGTTCGATAGGGGACGGCTACCAGGCCCCTAGCTCCTGATGTCCTGAGGACTTTCACCTCCATCACACCTACGCTCTCATTCACTCTCTGGCTGGCACCCTCAAAGGTAAAGATGCCTGAGAAAAGAAGAGCAAGCAAAAAAGCAAGCAAGAAAGACAGATGGTTAATAAACACCTACGTTATCACTAGCTTTTTGCTCTCCAAGGTGCACAGTGCAGTACATACAGATGAATATAATTACCACCCACTCTCTCGAGATAAAAAATGATTACCATTAGGTATAAATCCACTCTCCACTCATCCTCCCACACTCTCATTCTCTTTAGGGGGTATCAAAGTTCTCCAACTAAAAATATGGTGACATAGAAAAGGCTTGAACTTTCATTTCCTGCTAACTGCACATTGTAATGGATGTCCTGGGAGTGTATGTTGCCAGTATGTGCCTGAGTGTATGGCAGCACTGTGCAAAAGTCTTTTTGCTTCCAAGAAATCAGACTTTCTGTAAACCTTTGAAGTGGTCTTGAGCAATTGTTGTACAATCTTAAGGTTTCATTTCCAATAAAGTCATTGGACCATTTTATTTTATTCTATTTTTCTAACTATTTACCTTTTTATATTTGAGTTTATGTTCTAGATGTATTTAGAGAATTGCTTCATATCTAGCCCACCTTGATCCCACTTTCACTTTGATTCTATATGAAAGAAGGAAAATTGACTTTAGGACTTTAATTTTTAGCATAACAACAAAATCAGCACAACAGTGTGATTAAAAATTGAGACATCACTAAAATGTGGAATGTCCTTTAACAATATCCTCGTTATAAAGCAAAAGTCTTGTTTGTTGCTGGTTAATGATACAAAAAACAGTCCCTGATCTGAAATCACATCAGTTCTTCAACTGTTTTGGTCCCAATACAAACATGACGACATCAGAAAAGTTCAGGTGAAGCATTTAATGATGTAGGAAATTCAGTGTTCCGAGCTTTTTTACCAGCTTTAGTTTTGCTTGTGTCTTAGTATAGGAATGAATGCAGCAGTAATCTGTATGCTTTATGTTCACAACTGTTTTATCCTCTGTGTTTTAGTTTCTGCCTCCACAATTCCCTTCCCAAAGATCCAGTTTGCCTTAATTGGTCAGCTAATAACGGGTAAGTGCAATATTGTTGCTCAAACAAGTCACTCTAGTTAACTAGCATTAGCCAAGTAGACAATAGTGATAAAGATCAGAGGTGAAGACCATCTTTCCATTTTGTTTTGTGACTTTTTAGACTATTTGTGCACACAGAAACAATGAAAAGCCCTGAAAGAGAGAGTAAACCATAGTAACATACTGCACACAGTCAGAGTGAGCTGCACGGTCTCTGGCACATTGTTTTACCTGCATGATCGTCATCGTAAATGGTCACTGTGGCTGTGTGGTTGTCACCAAGCACAGCTTTTGGAGCGGTGCTGGCATCGGCAGGGGCGGTACCAATCTCAGGATAGCCAACCACACGAGGGTTACTAAGGTGTACATAGAAGTACTCATCCTCCTCAAAGATGTCATCATCAATCACTCCGACTGTGATCTCTGGAAGAACAACAGACACTCCAAGATCCTGCACTGAGAAACTGAAAGCTTCTCTTTATATGAAGTAAATACAAAACACCTTAAGTTCAGTTTGCCTGCAGTGCTGCAAATGACCTTGGTTATTTGAGCACAAGTCTCAGTGGCAGGGTTTTTGGAAAACTTTACCACAAAAACTTACTGGCACCATAGTTTTTACCTTTGAGGGTCTCTCCAGGCTTGAACAGCAGCGTTCCTTCAGCAAACTCATAATCGGAACCTGCGTTAGCTGTACCGTCCTCAGTGCGATAATCCACCTGGGGCAGATGGAAGAAAAGAGACATGGGAAGTGGAGTGAGATGATGGGGGTGGGTGTCAAAGATGATCATAGAAGAGACCAGAAATGAAAAGGGCAGATTAGCACAAAAGGAGAGAACACAGCACGGAGGGAAAGAGACAGAAAGAGGAAGAGGAGGGCAAAGATGTGAAATGGAAACAATTGGGGAGATGCGGACAAAGGGTGAGAGAACAAGAAAAATAGCCTCATTAAACCGAGCCCTCTGGTATGATATAGTTTGATAATAAGGACTTTGAAGCTAGCACAATGCAACTTTCCACATTTCCAGTCCTTTCTCCCCCTCCACTGCATATGTCTGGAGATTAACACCCCTGCCCCAACTTCCTGTTCAAATGCAAACAAAATAATAACAAATATAGATTAAGAAAATAAATATATTTCAAACTAATCAGTTTGTAGGCCAAGCTGAATCATGGTGTAAGTATTGATGGAGCTACCGTGGTCAATCTCTTGGTGTATTTTTAGCTCCTCATGAAATATCTAAGGCCTTGATTTATTTTCGAATGCATCCATTCAGCTTGCTGATATTTCTGGGACTGTCCTGAGGCTTGGTAATATTTAATATTTTCCAGACTTGTAGAGTGCTGATTTCATCCATTTTACATGAAAATGTAAGAAAATATTACATTCATTTGATTATATAAAAAAAAGGAAAAATATTAGAGAGCTCTTATCTCCCCTATCAGGAGATTAGATTACTAATAGTTCTAAGCAGCTCATGCATGGAACCAGGACGAATGTTTTAGTTTTACCCTTGGCTGGCATGTCATATTATAAACTGAATGTAATATTTTCAGGAATCTATTTATACATTCACTTGATTTTTTTTATAGCCCATATTTCTTTATTTGAATGAATAATACTTTAAATAGTTCCTAAGGGAACATTCACTGTTGCAGTATGAATTATTGAGTGAAATTAACTTTTTTTTAAAGCAATGAGGTGTAGCAGAAACAGAAGCATGACTGAAGCCTTCAGCTATCACCTTAACACTGAATGCATCACATATAGCATTAGCAGGTTACGTAGGTGAACCTTCTGTAGACAATATGGATGGATAATTCTCAGAGTGAGTTCAACATCACAGATGAAGGTCTTCAAACGTTCTCAGTGACATGTGCAGGATTACACCATATGTCACAGACAAGCACTGCAGTCCCACCTACTTTACCATTTCCATTCTGTCTAAGGTGTCTTTCTGCCTCAATGTGCTGCAGCTATATTCGGTAAAACACATAATAAAGTGTTTCTAAATAATCCGACTGTGTGCCTATCCATGCTCCAAGCCCACCCCTTGATCATTCACTCCCTGATGGTTCAAACTTCCTCTCCCTTGCTCTTGCTCTCCATTTTACTCCTACCCTCCATCTATAACTTTTCTTCTTCAACTTGTCTGGATTAAGGGTCTTAATCACAGCATTACTTTAGCTTTGAATAGCTCAATCAGCGACTCCAGCACATAAACATCCTTCTTGTTGGCATGGCTACATATCATGGAAGATGTTAAAAAGAGTTAGTATTAACAACAGACATCCCTTAAGCAGCAAAGAATCCAAAACGGAATCCAACACTTTTAGCAAAACAGCATAATCACTAAATAGATTGGCATAATATCCTTTGTATGCATCTTTGTATATTTTTGGTGTCTACTTCATGTATTGAAAAATACAAAAATCCGATATTCTGGTGTACCATAATTCCTTTACAAAGAACAAACAGCCCTACAAATTTCCAGTATAACTCTGCAGATACACACCATTGTCAGAGACTCTGCAGAAGAATCTCTTACACTCTCACTCACACAGAATATTTTACTCAGAGCATTAGACCAGCATTAAGACTGATAGCAATGAGCCTTTGCAAAAAGGACTGTGATTTTTTTAGCTACAAGCAAAACTTAAAACCAGGAGAGGAAGGTGTTCTCGCTCGTCTCCCAGCCTGCCTCTGCTCTTCTCTACCATCTGTCCTGCACACCATCAACCAATCAGAAAAGACAACACAAATTCAAATCATCTGGAGGTGAAAACATGTTAGGAAGAAGATCACATCAAGACAAAAGTGTTAGAGATGTGAGTGCTGGTTTCCTCTGTTGTATGCTTTCATTTGCCTGTATGTTTCTTGACCTCCCTCCCACAAACACACACTGTAATTCCTAATCGGCTGTGTTTCCTTCATCACACACAAACACACCTTGACAGTAACTCCAGGGTCTCCTCCATGTCTGGCAACGGTCAGTTTCAGAGAGCCGCAGTTTTCAAAGCACTGGTACAATGAGGGTTCAAACTCCATCCTGACGGTGTGAGGGTCGTCCTCCTGAGCCTGAGTCTCATTGCTGCTCACCACCTGAAAATCAAAACACACAGTCAGGCACAATTTGACCTAACAGCTTTAAATATCCGGTTAAACGCCGACAGGTGGGAGTAGTGTCTGCAGCTCACCTTGCGAGCCTGGTCGGCGGCGTGTTTCTTGAGGATGTTGCCCGCTCCGATCATCATCCTGGTTGCTTGGATACGGTAGAATGCTCTGCTCTTTTGCTGCTGCATCAGGGTCTAAAAAGCCAAACCAATCAATTAGCAAACTGATTCATGTTGTGAATTTTATTTGCCCTGTCCAGATTAGTCACATTTCATATTTATGGCACTTTTCTTTTAGTAAGAGATACTGTACATGAGTGAAATAGTTGCAAATACTTTCTTTGACCACTTTATAAAGTTCCAAACTTAAGTTTCTGACACTTAGCTGCAAACTTTAGATTTAATGATGCTTATCAATCTATATGAAAGCATTTCAATAAAAATGTATGGCTGAATAGAAATCCTAACGATCCACCAAATTGAAAATGAACAAATTGGCTTTTGTAGCCGCGGAGATCATTAGATTAAATGTAGCCTCTTGGCTGAGAACAATGTAATTTATTTAAATCTAAGGGAAGTAAGAGAGAAGTTTCACTGCAGAATATTAATACAATCTGCAGCTGCTTTGATGGAGGCAATCAGTAATTGTTTGCTTTTGCTGAGCAACTTTGCCCAGCTCCATTCCCTTTACAACTTTTATTTTCTACAGTGAGGATTTATTATAGCCACAGGAATTTTGATTTGCCCAGTCTAGTTAAGTCTACTGGTCGGCTGTCATTCTTATTATGGACACGAAACAGGAAAAAGCAGCAAGGGGAGAAAGGCACGGATGCAAACAAAAATCTGGAAGCTGCTCATTCCACCTTCTGCCTGCCAAACTACATCTCCTCCCTACTTCAGCATCAAAAGCAACAGAAATGAGCTGAACAGGAGCCACAGAGAAGCAGACAACTAGGGGTGTAAGAAAATATCGATACAATATGGCGATATTTTGCGTGACGATATTGTATCGAGATTCAAAACCACAATATCATTTTTTTTATGAACAAAACGTTTTGAATTATTATTCTTTTTACCATTTTTTTCCCCAAATTAACTATTTGCTATATATGGAAACATTACACAGTGATGGTTACTATATATATATATCTATCAAACAACAATCTTGATTTTCATGACAAAAAATTTCCCCAAAATTCTTTGAATTATTTTTTTTTTCCCCAAAATCAACAATTTGATATATATGCAAACATTACACAGTGGTGGTTCTTTTTTGTGTTGCATATAAACTTGACTTTTTTGTTAAAGTTTACTTGAAGAATTCTAAGCACTATTATTTTAGATTTATATAGATGTATATGTTAAAAGGATAACAGTTAAAGTGTTTTAAAAAGTTAAAAAATGTTAAGTTTTTTTTTATTTTGGACCAAGCATACTTTCTTTTGATAAATACTTTGAAATCAAAAATGGAAATATTCTATATGTATTACCATTGTTCATATATTTTTCATACAACAATCAAGATACATACTTTTTATATTGCACTTAAGTGGTGGTATGTTTGATGCTACAGAAATACTTGAGACATAAAGAGCAAGTGTTTTTATTTCTTCTGTGGTGAAATGTAGATCCTCTGTTCTCATTTAGTAAGTTCATGTCAAACATATTACAGGTTTGAGTTTTTACTAAATTGTGACATTTTTCATACAATTACTACAATTAATGTACAATTAATAAAGAAAAATTGCAACGTATCGTCTTACCTATAGTATCGCGATATATTGTATCGTTGCCCCTGTAATGTGATATATATTGTATCGCCAGATACTAAATCTTTCTAGATTTAAAGGTGCAAAAGGGATTTTTATGAGTGGAATAAAATTCTGAAAAATAAGGCAATGTTATACTAATTTATTCTAAATTAATTCACAAATGTAGGGGGAAAAACAACTTCAAAGTCCCTTCAGCAAAACATCATATGGCCTTCATTCAAACTGAAACAAGCCCGAGAAAGCAGGAAAAAAAGGCAAGAAGGGAACTTTAAGTTATTATTTCATTTTTCAGCATTGGCTTGCAAGGCAAAATATAACCTGGATGGCAGAGAGGTAGCATGCAAAAGAGATGTCAGTGAAAAGGACCATCCAGTCTGCATATAAGTGATTTTTAAGTAGATAAGAAACACACTATTGATGTTTGTTAAGTCTGACAGACTCAGGAAAAGTGTTAGCTGGTACTTAGTTAATCTCAACAACTTTGTTTATAGTTTCAGTCAATGTATTTAGTTTCTATATTGTAAATAATGACTGCAATAGTCCAAATTTACTGATGCAACTATTAAGTGAAAGGTGCAGTTGCCCTGCCTTGCACAACAGTAGAAAACTCAAAGACAGCAGCTTTTCTGAAAAGTTTATCTTTCAGTGTTTTATTGGAAATGGCTGCATCATGGTGTGGTGGTATGGCCTTACAGCACTTTTAAAGGCTCATTTATAGTTGCATGGAAGTATCTGTCTGTGACGCTCTTGTGCTTTTTTCAAAACCAAACAGAGGCTTCTGCGATTGTTTGAATGCTGACTGGTTAGAAGTTACTTTGAGCCAGAAGTGCTGATAGCAACCGATTTCATAACAAAGAGGAAACTCCAGTAATGATAAATAGTTAAAAAGCATATATTGGACAAAAGGCTCTCAGTAGGAGCAGATACCCTGTTAAAGTATGTTCAGACTGTCCATCCATCCATCCATCCATTTTCTGTACCGCTTAATCCATGCAGGGTCGCGGGTGAGCTGGAGCCTATCCCAGCA
>JAOXYM010000005.1:5952546-5967161 GCA_028567055.1 Leptatherina wallacei | reverse complement strand
AACAAATGACTTCATGAAACCGCGCTATGAAGACCCCGCCCACACTGAGGACGGCCGCGACTGTAATGTGAACAGACGAAACCGGGGCAGTGTGGTGTCGGCTGAATGAAGGCTGAGCCGGGCTGGGCTGAGTAGGTGCTAGTGAGAAAGGGGGCATAATTTTGCCCAAATTCCCCAACCATGGTCGATGTGGTGGGGAAGAAGCCATTTATGGGGCCATGAAAAACTAAAATATTCCGAAAAGTAACTGCAGACAAGAAGACTACATCTAAGACTACCCCATGTTTGGAATTGTGGGTATTCCCTGAGAGCTGTACCCTTCAAGCGAGGACATGCCTTCAGAAATCTATGGCACAAAAAGGCCCATCAGGGTGAGCCATCATTGGAATGAACCAAGACGTCAGCAGGTGGGTGTCTTTTAAAGATGTATTTATTGATTTTGCTTTATGAAAATCATGGAGGCATAGATTTTGAGGAGTTTTTTTTTACTGATGCCGCAAGAAAGGGTGGGGAGGAGTTTGGAATATTGGAATATGAAGTGCTCTTGTAATTGTTGTTAATCACAAGTGTGTTGCTTTCATAATTTCACATCATATACATAAGTATACCATAATCATAATCTATTGGCTATGGGTGTGAACATCAGTTTATTCGGTTATAACTAGCGTGTGATTAAGTGGTTACACTGGGAGAACCTTGGGGTACAATCTTGTTTAGAGCCACTAAAATTCTCGGGCTAGCCCTTCTTCCAGTGAGGAGTTATTTGGATTATGGCTGCCAACACCCTAACTGGGCTAGTAGGTGGTTGGGGTAAATCTGCTAACAGGTGGGAGAAAGACCACACTAGAAGCTGGTGTGGTCTCTAATTTCAGTGCTGAGGAGTCTTTCTTCTTCACAGGAAGCATCATCCCCTAGGACCACAAATGGGACCTAAAACATGAGCTTCCTAACCAGAAAGAAAGCCACAACAGAGAAGGTACTCTCAAATGCAGAGGAAGAAGTTCAAACATACCGAAGACAAGAATAGAACAGTGCCCTGATACAAGTCCACCACTGAACCCGTCTTTACTCCCAATTAAGTTGACCTGACATGTTTAGGACCTTGAAGCTACATAGCAGAGCAACCCTTCCCGTCCCAGACACATTTTTTTTTTAATCATCCCCCTCAAGCAGGAGGCTGCAGCTCATTAGGATCAACATTTCCTGCTACACGAACAGCTTCATCTCATCTACAGCTAGCTTAATCTACAGAAAATATCACAAACATGATTTTATGAACACAAGGATCATTTTCTCAAAATAGGGAGTATAAATACTAGGACTTCAAAAAAAAATGTTGATTTTAACCCTTTAAAGCCCGGGAGAAAATTGGGAGAAAAGTCCAATTTTTACATGTGAAGTCTTTATTTGGCCCTTTAACAAAATCTTTAAAAGAAAATCAACAAAAGATTCTTTCATATATCTACCATTTACTACTGTGTGATATTTCAAATTTATTGAAGTGTAGTTTTCTGCTTTGTGGTATCAATTAGCGGGGCAGAGTATCAGATTGTGTACAACAAGGTTTTGAGCAAAGTTTTTACCATAAAGTGATGCAAAATGTCTCAGAAACTGTATGTATCAAATATGATGCATTTGGCTTTATAGGGTTAAGGACAATTCACAGAAATAGAAGAAGTAACAGACAAGCACACAGACCATAGGGAGGAAGGAATGGAAAAAAGACAGGCATAAATACAGGAGGCCTGAGGAAAATTAAAGAGTAAAGGCAGTACAGTCATGATGGGAATAGAGAGCAAGAAAAAATGACAGGACATGCATGGAAGGGGAGGTAAAGGGAGAAAACCATGAGAAAATAAAATCTGCCTGCAAAAGAGGAGCTTAATCTGCTTGACAACCACTTGCTGCTTGATTTAGCCGATTCCTCCTTTCAAATAGCAGACTTCTGTCCTCAACTGCCCATTTTGCATGGAGTGTCTTCAAGTGTGTCCGTTCACAAAGCTTTAAAGCTTTCTACTTTTCTACCTGAGCCGTATCGCTTCATAAAACACAATCTGTAGCCACCATTTCGAGAAGGTCACTTAGCGTAGCACTTGGTTCTCCAAAGCTCTCAAACCTGAAATGAAAAGGCCGACAGGTACTTTGACTAAAATGGATGTAGCACTTGCTTATATTTGATTGCAGAGAAGTTAGAGTCACAGTTCAGACTTTCCAGAACACATTCAATAACCGAAGTGGGGTGATTTTTTGTTACTATATGCTACTAGCTAGACAGATGGGACATGGGGACTAATTGGATTTCATTAGTGTCCCACGTATGCTTCATGCATTGAGGTCATACATGTTTATTTTCTCATTGCACTTGCAGAGTGAATTTGGGTTTGTTTTTATGCAGATATTCCAAAAACTGGTCTGATGCTTCAGGGATTTTAAAGGTCAGTGAATTCTTCATCTGTGCCGATTTTGACAGTTGGCTACATAAGTGATTGTTCCCTTTCCTTTTGCAACTTCCAACTTATGATTTCAAAAGAGCAAATTGCACTGAATTTGCATGGTCTCAAAGAGTGACTCTGCACAGGACAGGAATATGGTTTCTTTCTTCTTTCTCACCGTATCTTCCTCTATCTTTGAGAAATCAGACCCCTAGTTGCTTTTCTCCATTTAGCACTGCTCCATGCTGCCAAGCATCAGGCCATCCCTGAAATGTAATTTAATGCAAAAACAAGCTCAGACAACAGTAACAACATCTCCAGGACAGAGCCCGGTGAATCACTACAGATCCCAGACACATACACATACACATACACATACACACGGACTAAGAGAAAGACAGATTCAGACACACAGTCTCTCACACATGCTGTCCTCGGTGGAAGAGTGTGTCATATGCTGAGGTTACTTGAAAAGCGAATGGCTCTCCTCCACTGTGATGTTCCCTATTCTTAGTAGCAGTGGGGAGAGCTTCTCTGCATATCAATGACCTGCTCATCTTTAAACATCATCTGGTAGGATGACAGTGATGACGGTGCCATCATGTGTTTTGCTCTCTATTTCAAAATTCAGTTCTCAGTTCTCTGTTATTCCAAAAGAACTTTGCAAGTGAAAATCTGTGTGTTTGTGCACATTCATAATTTTTCAAGACAGCATGTCATTATGTACTGATTATGGTTATTATTGCAAACACAGAACAACCACTCAAGGACAAAAAGTTGACTGAGCAGGAGTCACAAGAGGTTATAGGGAATCTTTCAGGATTGATGAGGCAACCAGGTCAAACAGTCCTGGCAAGTGCAGTTGCATAACTACTTCTGCTAGGAATGATATGGCAGCAGACGTGCATGACTGGTGACTTAGGGCGCATTCACACCATCCCTTCTGATTCGAATCCTAGTTTGTTTGCTTGGAAAGTCCAGTACGATTGGAGAGGTGTGAATGCACAAACAAATTCTGATGTTGGTCAAAGAAGCAAACACTGGTCCGCCTGAAAATCTAGGTCTCTGTCCGGTTCAAGTAAACCAAGGAAACAGACTACAATGCAAAGGGGATGGCATGTACAATGCAGGGCATTGTGGATAAATGCAACCAAAACATATGGAACCAGTAGGATGATAGCCAGGACAAAATGGCTTGCAGTCAGACATGGAAGAATATGGTCAACCAAAGACCAGTAGGATTTGATACAGCTCCATGTTTTGCTCTTATTTGGTGAAAACAGAAGTTGTCATACATCAACCAATAGGTAAGCAGGTTTGCTTCTCTATATTTTGTCTTAACCTCTCCTTCAGTAATTCAGGGTACAGCACCACCTCAGGCGAAGATGGTAACACATTATTCAAAAGGTCCAGTTTGCTTGATACAAGTGCAGGGTGAAAGCAGACTTGGACCGTACCGGCTCTATATGACTAGGTGTGAATGCAACATAAGATCAAAACAAGCTGAAACAATAGAAAAGTCATCAATAAGTAAAAACCCTTTTTACGTTTGTCAAAAATCCTGTGAATATCTGGTTTTAGAGAGCAATGTGACAGTGTTTAGTGATCAGGCCTATGTAAGAGGATTTGTGCAGCAGGCAGCATAAATGGGAACACAATATCTGGGTGCACATGCTAACTCCCACTGAGGATGCTACATTGGGGCTAAAGGAGTGGACATAGTTCACATCTTCTTTATGGAAAAAGTTTTACCTTACACAAAAGCTCTGACACCAACAGCAACAGCTCGCAGGCAAAATTAAATAAGATAGATTCTACTAATTATGTTACAAAGTTGTGCTTAGTGGAAGATTTTCTAGGGCATTTTCTTATGCCCTGCGCCTAGAATGTAATGATTTGATTGATGAGCGCAGACGGGAAGTGATGCATATCAAAACAATGTCATTAACATTTACAACATAGCTACAGGGAAAAGTAAAATACATCATGACCCACAAAAACTAACAATCACATCATCGTGCCAAGACACTTTTAAAGTAGGTTTTTGCAGCTATGCGCCAGTTTCTGCATCCAAGCATATATATCAAATCCAGCCACTCATGATTGATACAATCCAGGAAGGTGTTGGAAGAAAACAGCTTTATTGCTCAAACTACTTCCACTTCCATTACATATGTTTGAAACAGTCTTTAAGTATAAAATAACACATGGTGTGAGATTAATGGAGCAACTTTACCCACCAGATATGACAGCAGGTGAAATAATTATGTTTTAGAGGGGAGCTTCTCTGCCTGCTACATCTTCCTGAGCTGCCTCATGTTGTCAGTGTAAGAACTAAACAAACTGCTGCATGCTGCATTCAATGCTTCAGGCTATCAACAACTCACTTTGTCATTAGCCACTTTCTCTCTGAAGGACAGAGTGAGGTCCACAAGTGTGAGGGCCAAATCTGACTGCTGCGTGTGAGAGATCAATGCTGGTACATCTACAACTGCTGTCCAGCTTTGGAAATTACACTATTTGGTAATAAACTTGTCAAATGAATCCCTGAAGTGATGCTTTGGGAGTGATTGGAAACTGAGTAGAATGAATTATGAGAGGGGGCTGGCCAACCTGACTGGCCCCATGAGGGACATCAAGGTGATATCAGGTCACCACCACTTATCTTTATAGGTTTCTTTTTAGCTTAGAGATGCGTTTCGTGGAGAATTGATTTAAAATCTATATGGATCCTGACCAGAATAAGTGAATATTGATTTTCTTCCAAAGTATTTAGGTTCCTTTCATATTCAATAGTCTCACAATTTTTTGATTTTCATCTATTCAATGCTTTAGACACCATAGTGTATGTTTAACATATTTTTCTATTCATGACACTCTCCTGCTTATGTCAGCCTTTACACTATGCTTTAATTTCTAACTTCATAGCTTAATTTATCAAATGCCTGCACCTACTATGTACTTTTGAGTTTGATAGACTATAATGGATTATATAAACCTTACTCCTTTGCTCACTCTACACTCTATCACTCCAGCGAAGTGTTTTTGTGCCGTTATGTGATGTTACCTGTCTGGATCTGGGCCCTTCTACGAATGTTAGACATTGCATAAAATCAAACAAGGTAGTCCAATGACTTTGTGCTGTATATTCTGTTATCATTATGACTTCAATAATCAACTTGTAGGCAGAAAACCATGATTTAATTCTCTGCTTAAACAGTGACCTGCTGTTTTGTTCCAGTTAGTTTAAAATGCCTCCTTAAATCATCCTCATTCAAAAATCTGCCTAAATGAATGATAGAAATAGAGCAGATTTCTTAGATTTTGAATGAAGGCTAAGGCTGCTTGTGATGAGATGTGAAAGTTTAATGATCCCTCTAGGGAAACAAGAGAGAAAACAGGTGGTGTTTTGCTGTGTGTATCGAGCACAAAAAGCTCTGAAGTGTCTCATATTTAATGAACAAAGTAATTATGATACAAATTATTGCACTAATACATTGTGTGAAATGTAGAAACAAACAAATGTTGAAGCCGAGAGCGGCCTTACCTGAAATTTTTCATTTTGATTTTCATTTTAAGATCGAGCATGAATTCTGATGTCGAGGAAAAACAAAGCTCTGTTTTTGCATGATAAATTCATTTGTTTTGTTATTTTGATAAATCAGGAGGATCTATGGAAAGTCAAGGCACGTGTGAGCAACTGTATGTACTGCAGGGAGTTTATAATCGCAGTTTGACCAGCTCTCCTCTACTCAGCAGATAGCTGAACTTGAAGGCACCCCACTGTCTGCAGTGATGGGAAACCAAACTTAACTGGACCTAATTAATAAAGAAAATATTCAACAGTTATCTTAAGTAAACAACACTTGTTATCTCAAGATAATGACATAATTAACCCATTATCACTACCAAATTAGTTGAATCGTCTTGAGATAATGAGATGATTCATTTGTGATCTCGAGATGATGACATTTAAGCCGAGTCTTTCAAAGTTTGCACACCAGAAAGTTCACAAATATTAGCACAAAAATGATTTTTATCTAGTTTAATTTCATCATTGCACATTACTTACTCTAAAAACCAAACTTGACCACACTAGGCTCCTCCTTATAACCCCTCAGCCAATCGCATGTCTCTTCCCTCTAAATGTGGCAGTTCAAGAAACATTACAAAAAATAGCACACATAAGAGTAACAACATTGTTCAAGTAATTCAAATATGTTGCAGCTTGCAAACAGTTTGAATCGCTTTTGCAAAGTGGAAAAAAATAGAAGAAAAGAGTCAATATTAAACTTAGTTTATGGTTGCCTGAGGCACTCATGCACATTTTTAGTCTGACTGTACTGACTTAACAACTGCTGGTTTCTCTGTGACATTTAAGTTGTTTCTGCACAAATTTTTGCAACCAACTACACAAGTCACAATTGGCATATTTGCAAAATTTACAAACTAGCCAGAAGTCTGTGAGCAAATCTGTCTCTACAGTCATCTCTAAATGCGTCATTGTGGGAGCAGGAATTCCCAGATGGTACAACTTGTGAAAGGAACCACTGCAACAATTGAAAAACAGTAATTGCGCATTTGAGGAAAAATTTCAGTTTTGCTTTTTTAGTTCCTTACATGACCTCGTACACTGCTCTTCCTCTTTAGTACAATAGCCGTGGGTTTTTTTCTCAGCATAAATATGATGTGTAGGAAAAGAATGCAGCAAGTCTAGTGGACCACAAGCAGGAGGCACTTGACATCACAGCTGGCACACAATAACTAGAATATCATGCAAAAACCTGAATCCCCCCTCTATTAACCTTTATAGACACCCCAATTTCTCCTCCTCCTCCACTGGTTATTCCTTGACTTCTTTTCCACTTCCCAACCTTGTTGACATAGTTCTGTCATATAGTGAGTACTATCAAAGCTGCATTACTTGAATATAAGTAATTATGCCTGCTCTCCTGTCAAAGCCACAAGTCAAATACTAACATTCCTTATGTTTTGGGGCCACTTCAGAATAATTAAATTCAATATTTAATAAACCAACCCTTTCATTGGAAATATTCTAATCGCTGGAAGTCATACAAAGTAACTGATTGAATAAATTTCAATCACCTAAAGTGTGCCTCCTCTACATCAGACAATTAGAGGACACACTACAGTAGCATACTGTGTGAATATGATCACTCAATTTAAAAGACACCTGTATTTCTCCTCTCTGGCACCCATTCCTCTCCTCCACAAGTTGTTTATCATCTTCTTATTCTGCTGCCCAACATAGTCAACATAAGCTTCTTCTGCCAGACAGTTTGCAACACAACGCGTTTATCTCCACAGCTAACAACACCCCCACCCCCTCCCCTGGCACTACTACCGGCATTTAATACACGCACACTCACACACAGGAGAGGATTATGGCCTGCAGGGACTTTCCTGTCACTTAGATCCTGGACAGACATGTCTTGAGTAACAAGCAACAGCACAAGTAATCAGTGGCTGGTGCCAGCAAAAACACATAACACCTTATTATAGACTAAAATAGAGGCTAAGATGTGTGTTACCGCCTTCTGCAGCAGGGAAGTCGGTTTATTGTCAAGGACTTAGTTGAGAAAACAGTCACAGGTGAACATGTAAGCAGGTAGAAAGAGAATGTATGATATTTATAGCGCTAGCAGTTGTACACATAATCATGAAGGCAGTAAAGTGCAAAGAAAACACACAAATATAGAGGAAAAACCATAAATGTAACCAAATTTATATCAATATTGGCATTTCTGAGTTTAGGCTGTGTACAAAGTAATAAATGAATTACTGTGTTCTTACTTTCAAAAACCTCTCTGCACATACAGGCATCCAAAAAACCCAGACTATGTAGACAGTTAGAGACCTGTTGATAATAATAATAATAATAATAATAATAATAATAATAATAATAATAATAATAATAATAATAATTTATTTTTTTTAAGCTGCTGTAGGCTGAAAATGATTTGGGATAGCCAAATTAATTGATAGCCCACATTTCCTTGGACAGCTTGGGTCCTTGAATTATTGACGATGGCATATCTTTAGGTAAATAATTCATCATGGTTCAAAAGTCCCCATCACCATTATAATCATCATGATCATCCAGCTGCCATTAGCTCAGCTATCACCATAAGAATATAAAACCAAACAACCATCATCATCGTGCTCATCCTCATCTCTATTATCACGCTCCTGTACCTCGGCAGCGTGATCACTAACCCATCACCACCATAACACGATTACATGTGTTGTTATCATCATCATCATCTAAATCATCATCGAATCTCCAGTAATTAACTGTTTCTGCATCACCTGCAGCGTGACCCCATCATCACCGCATCCAGCACATATCTAAACATAACAACCTCCACCTCAAAGATTCCTCATCTATTTAATTTCTTTAAACAAACTTAACAGAGTTCACCGTTTGAGTCTGAGCTACAGCTGTAATATTTTGGCTGTAGTTAGATCCATCCATCCTGCACTCTGACCCTCCTGTCCTGTCTGTGCTCCCTGTCCCTGAACCCCAGTTCCACCGTCCCTCACCGGACCCCCGGCGGCGCAGCAGCACAGGATCATACCCCTCCCGCAGTTTTAGTTACTTACAGTTTTCCACCGTGGCTCGGTCATCCGATGGATAAACTCGGTCTAAATCCCGGCTTACGCACGGACGCCTTGTTTATCCGTAGGGTACGAGGGACCATGTGCCAGTTAAATGCTTAATTGGAGGAGCTACTGAAGGCGTCTCCCAGACGAGGCAGGGCTCTGCGGTGTCGCGCATACCTGACGGTGACATGCTGGGCATGTCGTAAATTTCTCCATTGACGCTTAACCTCGGCGGGATGTCGTCCTACCTGTTTATGTTCATTGTTTACATTCCTCTTTTCTCTACAGACTGTCTGCATACTTTTTACACACTGACCCTCTCCTGTTTATCATTCACATAAACAGCCAAAAATAAATTGAGCAAATAAGCATTCATAATTAATATTTTAAGATTAATAGTAGGCTATTGACAATTTAAAGAAAATAAATAGACGTTTGCATCTTTCTCACCGTTTCTGCTCACTGGAAAAAGCCCAGGTCGGGATCCGTTCATTGATTCACTGACTCTTCCCTCTATCTGTTCATCCTTCCCTCCGTTCGCTCCCTCATTCAGCAACTGAAGTAAAACTCTCTCTCCTCCTCCGAAGCAATGGCAGAGCACGCGCACTTCACCCGTCGGCTTACACGTGCGCTTTTGCGCCCTCTCTTGTTTCCCTTCCCCTCTCTCTCACACACACATTCACTCTCTCTCTCTCTCTCTCTCTCTCTCTGGAAAGTAGCGTCTTCCTCTTCCTTATCTGTCTTTTTTTTGCGTGCGGAACAATAATAGAAAGAGGGCTGAGAAAGGAAGGAGGCAGAGAAAGAGAAAAGGAGATGGAGCTGAGGAAGGACGAGCTGATGTGAGCAGGAGTGGAGGGATAAGACAGAGACAGACAGTGGCCATTATGATGTGTGCTTAATACTGCTGGGGTTTGTGAACATGTGTAAGTGTGTGTTGGGAGGCACAGGATGAAAGTGAACCAAAAGAGCATGCATTCCCAGCAGCAGCATCTGCCCAGCACTTATAAACACAGACCACCAGACACAGAAGAGAAAAGGGAACAGGAATAGTCTGAAGATTGGTGAGCTGAGAAGCAGTTGTGGTGAAAAACAACATTAGAAATATGAATGGAAGGAAGAGCAGATACAGTGCTGTTAGTAAATTGAAGGTGGAAACCGTATTTTATTTAGAGTGGTATCTAAGAAGATGTAAGGATTCCAAAACAGGGCACTGGTAGCCTGATTAAATGATATCAGCATTCGAGAAACAATGTCAATGTGAGGCTAAGCGTAAATATTCTCCAAGGTTTGCACAAATGCCAGCCTTTTGGCTAACAACTCTTATACAAGACTTAGTTTTTTCTGTTCTTACTTTCCTTTTCAAAGGTCATGCAGCACAAAAGGAAAATTACTTTTTTGATCAAATACTTTGTGGTAAGGTGTTGGTTTTCAGGTAATGAGCCAGAGCATAAATACACAACAGAATTCAATCTATAATCAGAGTGAGGTGCATACAAGGTCTCTACCATGATACAGAAGTGGTGATGTGACAATAACCTGGATTGCCTGATACGCCATTTGTTGCTTGTTATGCTTTTCACCATCTTGTAGTCTTCACAGTAGATGCAGTACATATTAGCTATGTTTTACTCTGAAACAAATAGTATGTATCTCTTTATAGTAACAAAGTGGCCTATGTCTATGCCAAACCCAACAGCAAATGCAAATTGTGGAAAATAATGGTCCCATGGGAGACTATCCATGAAATACTCACAAAATAAAACTCTCTTTACCTGTATGTGCTACCGCTGGCCACTTAATTAGGTACAGATATGGTAAAAAACCATGTTGTATACAATCTGCTACTTGTCTTCTGCCCCCTGGTGGATATCTTTTAAACTGCTTACTGTGACACATCACAGTAAACTATATAAAATTGCAAACTATTATTTAATTTGTTTATTTTATAAAACATTCTATGAAAAGGCCAAATAAAGGCCAAATAGAGCCAATCATTTCTTGGATCAGGTATTAAAGGTTTAATTCTTCATGACATGGATTCAATAATCTGTTAGAAACGTTCCTCCACTGATCCTAATTGACACGATAGCATCACAAATTGTTGCAGATTTGTCAGCTATAAATCCATGATAAGAATATTCTATTCCACCACATCCTAAAGATGCTCCACTGGATTGAGAACATGTGACTGTGGAGACGGAGTACAGATACCTCAATGTAATTTTCAAGAAACCATTTAGAGATCATTCTTCTTCTTCTTCTTTTTCTAGCTTTGCATTTACTTCAAGGTTTGATGTGCTTTTCATTCAGAGATGGTACACCTATATTAGGCAATGTTTTTCTAATCCTGTTTTGGTGAACCTGTCCAAATTGTCGCCTCAGTTTCCTGTTCTTAGCTCACAAGAGTGGCACCTGTGGGCTTCTGATGCCGTACTCCATCTGTTTTTAGGTTCCACATGTTGTACATTCATCAATAGTATTCTTCATACCTCAGTTGTTACCAGGGTTATTTGAGTTACTGTTGCCTTTTTATCATCTCCAACCAGTCTATTCATTCTTCTCTGACATCAACAAGACATTTTGGTCCAGACAACTGCTGCCAACTGGATATTTTCTCTTTCTCAGACCATTCTCCATAAACCTTAGAGATGGTTGTGTGTGAAAGTCCCAGTAGATCAGCAGTTTCTGAAATAATCCCCTTTCTTCCCCATTCTGATGCTCAGTTTGAACTTCAGCAAGTTACCATGTCTCCATGCCTTGAATGGCTGCCATGTGATTAGATAGATATACACTTTATTGATCCCCGAAGGGAAATTCAATTTTTCCAGTACAACCCATCCAGGAACAGACAACAACATAGACATAACAACAGGATCAGGTAGACTGAGGCAGCAGCCATTCAACGGCCCGTAAAGCAACCAGGCGCTCCTAGCAGAGAAAAAGAGATGACATGAGGAAAGGGTGGATGGATGAGGGAAAAAAGAGGCACCTCTGCATTGCGCCTGCATACGGCGCACTGCACAGGTACAGGAAAAAACCTCAGTACACACATAAGCACATATTCAGACAGTCACAACATTAGGCAACATATTGAGGGCGGGGGTGGGCGGGTACAGGGGGTGGAGTAGAGTAGACTTCAGGGTCTGATGGAGGCGAAATGGGGGGACAGAGCGTTTCTTTACATATTTTGACACAGGGGAATGTGATAAGTCAGGGAGCCAAATTAATATAACAGAATTGTTTTGGGACAGACAGAGCTTGTTTTGTCTGCCTTGAGTCTTTCAGTGGTCTCTCACGGCGACTCCAAAATGTCCGAATACGGGGGTCAGATCCCTCTAAGCCGAGCCGACACCTTCTTCAAGTTGGAATCCACGGTCCAAATGAGTCCAGTAGCCACAACCAGCTTGCTACTCTGATCAGGAATAGCATCCAGTTTGTGGTTTAGCTCATCAATGTCTGAGTGTTCATAGCACGGCACATTCCTTCAAAAGCCAAGCAGCTCGCCACTCACTGCAGACAGTCTCTGAAGTTTGCGATACACCAGGTAACCGCCCGCTCCAAACAGCAGAAACCCAGTTGTCATAAATCCATTTATGAAGACGTCCACGTCCTCCATAGAGAGAAGAGACAGATACATGACCTTCCACCAGGAATCCACCATGTATCCAGCTGCAGGCTCCATCAGGACAGGCAGGCTCCCCTCTGGCCATTTTCCGTGGAAAAAAATATTTGATCAATAGCATTAAGAAACCAACTGATTCCATGGTAAGAGATGTTTAGAGATTCTGACAAAAAATGCAAAGAAAGGCCCCGAGAATGACCAGGACAAGAGCAGCAGGACAGAAAGGGAGGGAGAGAAAGAAAAAGCGTCAGTCTCTGTTAAGAAGCAGGAAGAGAATGTATTCATATAGAAAATAAATGGTGTTACTTTGAAGGCAAAATGAATACAATTCTCTTTTTTTATAAGATTGACTTTTTAAGTTGGTTATGAATGTGTATTAAGAGCAAACCATGATCTGGACTGATCACTGTTATCTGGCTGAAAACAACCCCTCACACACATGTTAAGTGCAGAATGGGTTCAATGCCAGCTGTTAACTCACACTCACACACAAGTGCTCTGAATCGTGCTACTCGGCTACACTTTCTCTTCAAGAGTCATTCATTCATGCTTTTGAGAGGGATCTTGCTCCCTTCCATTTGCTTTGAGCAGATAAAGTCTGGCCTGTAAATGTGGATTTTACAATATTACGACTGGTTTTACATGGCCTGATGGGATGAGAAATAAAAAAAATTGCGGTCAATATGGCCTGATTCACGTCATAATAAGCACAACTGGATGTTACTAAACTGGCTCAACTGGTCACATCTCTTTTTCACCACTTCCCTGCTTAAGCACCTGAACAATCAGTCAGTCTATTAGTCTCTCCTGAAGTGGCAAAAACCTGCAGACACGCAAACTGTTGTTGCAAATTTTTAAGTGAAAGTTGTTTCATAACGCTGACACAATCTGACAGTCACCTGCTGGTGAGGTGGTGTCTGTTGGTTCTCCAGGCTGTAGCACCTTGTGTGATGGACAGACAGCGAAGACAGATGTGACAGAGAGCGAGCTTGGAATTTGAATACTAAATAAGCAGATACAGGAGCTGGTGAGAATGTTGTGTCTATTGAAAAGTATGGATGGATATAACATCAGACATCAGTTACAATGTAAACTGAAGTGGTGGTCGACTAGAACATGCATGAATATGCTCAGTTACTGGCTACCATTTTGGAAACTAAGATTTGATATAAACATACATTTTTTATGTATATAAATATATATATATATATATATATATATATATATATATATATATATATATATGGATGCATATATATATATATATATATTACTGCAACTCTCTTCTGTTCAGTCTTCCTCAATAATCACTTCATAAACTTCAGCTGGTTCAGAATGGTCATTCATTCAACACGGGTCACCACAAGAACCCCATCCACCCATCACATCACCCCTGTCCTGCAGCAGCTCCACTGGCTCCCCGTCACCTACAGCATCCACTACAAAATCCTGCTGTTCACTTACAAGGCCCTCCATAACCTTGCTCCTCCCTGCCTTTCTGACCTCCATGTCTCCATACCAGTCCGTTCCCTCAGATCCTCCTCCTACATCCACCTCACTGTCCCCCCTGCCTGTCTTGTTACCATGGGGAGCAGAGAATTCAGTTGCTCTGCTCCTCATCTCTGGAATTCACTCCCCCCTGACCTCTGCAACTCTGATTCAATACATCTGTTAAAATCTAAACTCAAAGCACATCTGTTCAAGCTGGCCTACTCACTATAATATTTCACACTGCTTTTAATCACTGTTTTATGCATCTTTTTATCTATGAGTGTATTTATTGATTTGTTGTTGTTGTTGTGTTTATCTTGTAAGATGACCTTGAGTCACAAGCAAGGCGCCCACAAACAAAATGTATTATTACAGTTTTTCACAGTTGCTAACACCCAAAAAGCAAAAATTTGGCACAATTTGCACAACCTTCACTTCATGTACCA
>JAOXYM010000005.1:5941912-5952446 GCA_028567055.1 Leptatherina wallacei | reverse complement strand
TATCTATCTATCTATCTATCTATCTATCTATCTATCTATCTATCTATCTATCTATCTATCTATCAGGGCGAACTATTTAGATAACTAGGGATGAAAATCCAATGAAAATCCAGATGACCAAGCTTTCCACCGGTACTTAAAGTGGAAATGAAACATGCCATTTTTGGCACCGAAATTGCTCTAATATACACGAAAAAAAAACCATTCAGCCTAAAATTTGTTTTTAAAAATAACTAAAACAACAGATATGACCAATTTAATTTAATAATTTTAGCTAGCTCGCCAGACAGGGAGCAGCCATCTTGGCCTGACGTCACGGGGTTGGTTCTCTGGCTGCCAGTTTAATCCATAGGTATTACCGGCTACACTACGCTACACCTAACAAGCTGTAATACATTTAAGGAGATAAACACAAAAGAAGACGGAGCTGAAGGGCCTATTGAGCATCCAGATCATGTTGCCTATGCTTTTGAGCCAATTTGCGGTGTGACTGGAGCAGTGACACGGAGAGAAGAGGGAGATGTGGAGCGCTACCTGGTGGAGGTGCGGCTGCGACAGTGGAGTCTGTCTGCTGTCAGGAGGCTGATCTGTACCATGTATTGCGTGGTGAATCTTGCATAACTAATGTTCACACATTTGGATTACTGTACCGGGAGGTGGACGTTTTGGAGGTGAGCATGCTGTCCCTGAAGGATGTCCGAGCGGAGACACTGGAGCGTCTGGTCAGCAGCAGGTAACTTTTAGTCAAGCTATCTAACGTCAGTAATCACCGGTGGTTAAAGGTAAAATAGAATAAATGAATAAAACAGGAATATGATGAAAAGATACAAACAATGTTTCCATCAGACGAAACGTTTATTTTGCTCCCTGCTGATACTACTAGCTAATTACTAGCTAAACATTAGCGGTAAGATTTATGAGGTCTGTGCTGAAAGGTGTTTAATAAGAGGCTCAAACGGTGATGGGGTCAGAGAGCTACGTTTCTGTCTGTTTTGGAGTAAAGGCATGGTTGATGACTCAGTACCTGTCTCTCCTCTGCTTGCCTGGCGTTCTGTCAACACGGTGGACTGATGCCACAACTGACCCGCTGTAGTGTGTTGGTAGAGCTCAGGTAATAAGCAGAGAAAATCAAAACATGGAGCAGCTTCAGGCTTTGGTCTGTTGTTCCGGCGGACCACTAACTTGTTCTCCTTTTCATAGGAAGTTTGTGAAAATGGACTGTTTTGTCCTCGGCCTGAACTCTGAAAAAAATAATTTTTACACCCAGGAGTACCAGTCTGGTTCACCAGTCGTTCACTCTATTGTCTCTCGGACAGCAGTGTAGACAAGGAGACTCTCATCAGAACCGCTGAACCAACCAACCCCATGACGTCACGGTTTCTAGTAGCCTACTGCAAAATGGCGGCGCTCATGCCACAAAAGATAAAACGGCGCAGCGATTTTCTTTTATATGTTTATATTTTTCACATTTTTAATATTATTATTGATAAGAATGGGACTCAATCTAATTTAGTAAATAATGTAAGTTTGTTTGGCTGTTTCATTTCCATTTTAAACGCACCATACACGCTTGAAGCTGTGCAGCTCCCGAAAGAGTTAACTTATCTGTGCAGTTTTGTTCGTGAGTACCGGGAGTTTGGTGCACATGTATTTAACGATCTGTCTGCATAAGATCCTTTGTGAACATGAAAGTATGCGATTTGTGAGGTTGAAGATAAGAAATTTGTGAATTTTAATGTTTGTTAATTTTTGTAATCTGTGCATGTGTAAATTTATTTTGTGTGTGTGTTTTAGATAATTGTTGTGCATTTGAACATACATTTGCAAGTCCTCCATGTTACACACAAAATGGTTTATACGGTTTACAAACCACAAGTTACATATACAAGTACCCAAGGTTACACACAAATTATACAGTTTACAAACCATGTATTACTCACACACAATAATATTGAGTGTATTTATAGACTATATATTTGGACCTGCGATCTTTAGTGCTGCAGTCCTTCATCATTACCACTTCATTGTACCACTGAGGCACACTGACACAGTCGTGGAAGCTGTTAGATCGGTTCCAATTGGGAGAAGACTTCATTATGCTCTTTTATGGTTTATTGTTTTAACTGTTAAAAATAATTTAGGATAATTCCTATTCCTTAAATAGTGATGAAGACATGTTGTATTCAACATTTCAAATTTGGTACGTTGCACCTTCTGGATTTGAAGCGGAGATCTGCCACACTGCAGTCCTCCTTTTTATCCATTAGACTATCCACACAAGGTAGAGACAAAAATAAACAAAAATCTCATTGAGGAGGCATTTTAAGGGTTTTCACAATGGTAGAGGTTGAGGAATTGAAATAACTATAAAGTTTAAGGCAATAATAAAAGTACTTAAATGTGCTAATGTGGTTAAATGTTGAATAAATCCAGGCATGTGCCGTGAGCTCTAGGGTTAGGTAGGCAGGTGATCGCAAATTACAACTGACACACCAATGATCATTTATGTGTAGGCAGTTAAATGACTTCTTAATCTAACAAAATCAAGATTATAAGACACCATTAAAAAACTTCAATAGCAGTCCCAAGACTCTCCCAATTAACTTTCATAACAATCAGTAGTGTAACATCATGGTAATAGGCGCATTGCAGCACACAAGCTTGGACACACACCACTGAATAAATCATTGTAATAGGCAAACATTAATGATCAATTTTACTTAATTTCTTTTATAGCTGTCAATAAACATTGCTGGAGTTAGGGAATTTTGTCATACTTTTATTTCTTTTTAGTTTTTTTATGAAATTGCTAGTTCTGAACATGTTTATTTTTATTTCATAACACCTATTTTGTTTAGTTTTACTTTTGGTTTGAGAGGTTGTGATAGTTAACCAGAGTTTTCCATAGTTATCAGAGTTTTTTTACTGGGTAACAGGCCAGCGAAGGACACTTGCAGCAAGAATCAGAACAGTCCAAGTGTTGTAGATGGGTTCATGGAGGTTGAGTATTGTTTTCCTGTTTCTCTTTATTATAGGAAACTTTGGCAGGACAGGTTTTGTAAAGATCAGCCTAATTGCAATATGAAATACCAAGGCTGTTTGAAAATAATTTTGTAGCCTACTAATAACACAGAAATGGATTTAATACAAGGAGCTCTACATGTATGTCCCGTCAGAAAATTGGAGTTTGCGTCAGCGAGAGGTTAAACCAATCAGAAACAAGTTCTGTCGTCAATGGAGGCAGGTCCACAAGCTGCAGTTCGTGAGCTCCAGCTGCACTCCGACTGCAGTCGGGTGGCTCCCTCGATGTTTTATGGTCATGTGGTATCGTCACATTTTCTGGTGCAGTCCAGCTCCAGTCTGAAGTTGGACAAGATTTTTAACAGGCATGCAATACTCCAGGACCACAATCGTTGCAGATAGCCGAAGTCGAACGAGCCTACTGTCTTATTTCTGCAGACTTTACCAATGATGGCTCACATCTGAGGGGAATGAGTGCAGTTATGTGGTTTGCAGCATTACAAAAAGTTTTGAAAGGAAGTGGGATACAATGGTCCAACTGGAGTCGAACCTGTGACCTCCAGCATCACAGTCCCATAGCTTAAAGGTAGGGTAGGAGATCCTGGAAAAATAGTTTGAGCAAGCTGCATTGTGAAAATACACAATTCAAAAGTCCAACCCCTTTCTTCTGACTTTTCCCCAAAGCCACACCTCTAGAGGACGGGAAATCCATATGTCTAAGAGGAACACATGGCGGGGGAAAGGGACAAATGGCAGTTGAGTTTGATAGACATATCACCATCCAATCGTTTGGAACAGACTGTTTAAAATGATTGGATGGTTTCTTTTCAGTCCTGTCTGTTCCACAGGTGAATAGAATATTTTACTTTTGTGTTAGAGCTTTTAATTAATTGGCTGCTATTGGGGTGTGAAAGGGATTTTAAGCAATGACTGCGTTTACATGCAGCTAATAACCCTTTCATAACCAGAATATTAGCAATAACTCGGTTACGCATGGCCATGTAAACACTGGCCAAAACCCGAACCTGAATATTACCCCTGTTAATTTGTGTTCTGCACATGTTCTATCCGCAAGGACTCTTTTAAATAGTAAACAAACAAACATGGTGTAACCATGACGCATCACATCACACTTTTGGAGCGAGGAGAAAACAAATTTTTTCATCAAAGTGATGAAAGACATGAATCTATTGTGTTTTGTGGATGGAAGAAAGCACCGAAGTGAAGATATTTTTAAGAGGGTTGCCGGGAAGTTAGCTGAGGCAGGGTTTGTAAGAACGCCAGGGCCCCGAGCACATCTGACCACCCGAGCACATCTGGTACCTACACTGGTTTAGGTTGTGGTTTGGTCTGGTTTTGTTTCAGTTAGATTAATACATTTACATCCATGCACCCTTCACACTACTGACACACACATTTATATTTTTATTTTGTATCTATTAATAAATTATATTTTTGTAAGCTACTACTTTGCAGCCTTTCAGCCAGGGCTGTAACAATCTAAAGCCCATTACATATGCTGGAGCCTGTCCCAGCAATGAAAAAAAAATAAAATGAATCTGTTATTTTCTGCATAGCCACCACCTCCTGGCCATCCAGCAGGATGTTTGAGATGACCTGCTGTGACAATTTAACATAATGGTCCGTGGTCTTACCATCCCATTTTCTGACTGCTGCTGCAGTGAACTTTTTTTATTTATTAAACTTGTTAATGTTTATCATACCAATTTCACTGTGATATCCTCGTGTAATTCTAAAAAGTTAATTCGTTGGAAATACATAAAAACTTTGAAATAACATACATATGATTCAAGATTGCAAAGAGTTGCCCAAAATGCCCTTTCATAGCCATGCTCACTCAAGTTGAAGGAGGACATCAGGCTGTTGGTCATCACCCTGACAGAACTAACATAAGGCTGTCTCACAGGAAGAGAATACTCTTTATGGTTCTTAGTGGACGGCAGGGTTCGAATTACGATGGAGCCAAGGGGAGTTCAGCTCCCCTTAAAACATTCCCCTCGGACACTAAGGGAGTTCTAAAAATGGTCCACTTCCAGGTTATAGTAAATTTTTTGATAAGGTTCCTATTGTTTCTTAAATTAAAAGAATAGCATTAATTTAACAGCATTGTGTTTATACATTTAATACATAACATTTTCTGAACAATGCATGTGATCCATGCTTTTTCTTTCATCACCATGGACAGTAGCATTGTTAGTTTGTGGTGTGCTGTCAGCCGCCCAGATGGTGACCACTTCATTTGCTGCTTTTTTGATTGTTAAAAGAACTGTCCATTAATTGCGAAGTTGCAGTGCACGGCCAAAAACAAGCTCCTGTGTAATTCGAGCCTTGGTAGACAGAGAAATACAGGGCAGGATAAAAAAGGAGGCTAAAAGACAAATAAAATATTGTTCCACCCTGCATTAAAAGCTCCCCAAGTTGCAGGTTAGAAAACAACCAGCACAGACTTAAGTTGCATTCAAATGGCCATCATTTATTCAAATATAATTAATGATCATAGTGGTCCTTCATTAATCCACAAACCAAAATAATATCACAATGTGGCTTGCAAAAGTATTCATTTTTCTTTGCATAAAATAAGAGGAAAACAAAGCGCACAAAAACAAGTGGTTTTCTTCTGGATGGAGATGTCTGATGTTTTTCCAGGTATCTGTTGGAGCCACTTCTCTAGTGCGGGATGATACTGCCCCAGTGCTCCATTGACCACGTACTACTGTTGCCTTCACCTTCCAGGCTTTCTCCAGCTCCTCCTTGAGCCCTTGGTATTTCTCCAGTTTCTCGTGTTCCTTTTTCCTGATATTGCCATCATTCGAGATGCTATATAGATCACAACGGCTTTCCTTTGCTACTTATCCACGGTCACAATGTCCACTTGGTTGCCTTCACCATTTTGTCGGTCTGTATCAGGAAGTCCCACAGGATCTTAGCCTTCTCGGTCTCCACCACCTTGGGAGGTGTTTCCCATTGTGACCGAGGGGTCTCCAGTACATATTCTGCACAGATGTTTCTGTACACTATGCCAGCTGCTTGGTTATAGCATTCCATGTATTCTTTTTCTGCCAGTATCTTACACCCTGGAGTTAGATGCTGGATTGTTTCATGGGCCTCTTTGAACCTACACCTGGGATCCTGCTTGGTGTGGTAGATCTGGGCCCCTATTTCTCTGGTGCTCAAGGCTTGGTCCTGTGCCGCCATGATTAGCGCCTCTGTGCTGTCCTTCAGTCCAACCCTCTCTAGCCATTGGTAGGACTTGTTCATATCTGCCACTTCAGCTATCTATCAGTGGTACATTTAATGCAGGGGTTTTTCCTCCCATGATGGATCCTCCAACTCCTCCTCCAGTTTCCACTGCCTGAGACACTCACTAAGTGCTTAATTTCTTGGGACCATCTTCCTGATGTATTCATTTGGATGTTTAATATTGGATAGTGGCTCTGATGCTCACCTGTCCTCTGCCTCCCTCTTTGCGCTTGGTAGTATATAGCCTCTGGACACTGGATTTGGGATGGAACCCTCCATGCATGGTGAGCAGCTTTCATGTTTTAACTTCTGTGGTCTGAACTTCCTCCTTTGGCCAGCTTATTATCCCAGGTATCTGATCACTGGCGGGGCATAGCTGTTAATTGTCCGGATCTTGTTTTTGCCATTGAGCTGACTTCCCCACTTGCCTTATTCATTGCAGATATTTGACTGTTGCAGCTGTCCTTGTGGTCTCTTCATGGTTGCCTGTGGTATTTCAAGATACTTCTAGCTATCAACATCTGTTATTCTGCCCTCTAGGAGTGCAATGCCCTCTGTATGGACTACCTTTCCACTCTTTGGCCCTCAAATATCAAATGAACGCATATCAAAAAAGCAAATCATTTCCAAAACAAATAAAATAAAATAAAAAGGTTTACTCATACCAATTGGCATGCACACCAATGCACTTACAATTGATATGGGAAAATAACAGATACGCCCACACATGACAATTTTCATATTCAATAACTTTTTTCAAATAAAATCATAAAGCCTCGCTGGTCCCTGACTTTTCCTAAAATTACGTGAATTTTCGTTAAAATTCGTTTTAATATATACTATGTAGAAAACAGAGGGCATCCTATATTTTGGCCACAGGAGGATTTTGCACTGTAATATTGTAGTTTCCCATCATTCTGGATCAGATAATGGAAAAGTAGGTTCTGTAGCTAAAGGATCCATGAGATGGATCCATGCTGGATTTTATAGGCTAACAAACGGCACTTTGAAGGAATGAATGACCAAATCATTTTCATGACGTTCACTGAAATCCAAACAGCTGAAAGCAGTTTCTGCAGGAGCTGCATAGGAATATCCAGCAGAGTTTATGAAGGGAAACAGCCAGAAAAGCAGGACAAACACATTCCAAAGCTGTAGTGGACTCCTGAAAGGATGCAGCACCAGGTACGGAGAAGCTGGGAAAAAAGCTAACAAACAAAAAACTCCAACACTTGCAGCATGTGAAGCAAAGCCGTGCCCTGGTGCTGCAACAGGAGGAGACATGATCTGTGCTGCTCTAAATTATAAATAGTTGTTTTAGCCTCATAGAAAATTGTGTAGATGGTCATGACAATAGACCTATAAATTGTCTTGCCTTCATATAGCCTAATTCATCACTTCAGACTTATCCATCCAGCTTCATGTTTTTTCTTTTTTCTTTTTTACAAATAGCCCTATTCATGTGGTGCACATTCAATTCAATACAATTCAGGTTTATTTGCATAGCGCCATTTCACGACAGTGTCATCTCAGGGCACTTCACAGACAATCAGTTTGAGCCAATCTGATTGACATACATTGATTCATACAAGCCAAGTCATAGCAAATAGCCTAGCTAAGGAAACCAGCAGACTGCATCAAATCTAGTCTTTGATCCAATCTCCATCCTGAGCATGCTTGAGACAACGGTGGAAAGGAAAACTCACTTTTAACAGGAAGGAAAAACCTCCAGCAGAACCCGGCTCAGGAATGGCGGCCATCTGCCTCGACCGGTTGGGTTGGAGAGGACAGAAAGAGAGAGTAAATTTTGTTTGTTTCTGTGGTGAATAAGGTGAAGTATAACTTCTAATAATAAAACCTAGCATGCTCATTTCACGCTTTTACAATAATCTATGAAGCTAGAATTAAAGTCCACATGCCTTTTCCTTGCGTTGCAGGTTTACAATTTATAACACCTCACATTATCTCCCACATCAGTCATTTCATCTCAGCAACAGGGCATCTCTGTGTCTCTTACCAATAACTAGCATAAAAAACATGACTTGTTTTGCCATGTTCAGCTTGACAGTAGCATGGAAATGCAGGATTTACATCAGACTGACAACTTTTCACTGAAACTTACCATGCTGTTCTTGTTGGGGAATAAGATCCTTTCCGTTAATATTTTTGACCCACTTCTGTCCAACATCCCTGTGGACGGTTTGGCGGACGGTCTATTTTTCGTATTTGCTCGTATTAGTCTATAGTGATGCGCGGGTGGTCGGGTCAAGAAATTTTCATTTTGATTGTGGGGTGGGTCATTAAATATGCAGATGCAATGTGCATAACCAATCTTCCATCAGGAAAACAACAAGCAACATCGACCATACTCGTTTTTCAGGCCAAATAAAATCAGCCTTCAATTGCATATTTAGTGTGTATTTAATAGTGGTGGGGAGGGAAAATTGGTTCCGTTGTGCTGGGCGGGCAAAATTATTTTACATATGCGAGACCCTCGGGTCGGAACAAAATCCGGCCCGCACATCACTAGCATCTTATTCTGGAAAAGAGAGGTTACTTGGGTAGTTTCACTGTTTATTCCAGGAGCTGAAGCTGTACCACGGCCGCTTCAGGAAGTATAGATGTACAGTACAGAATACAAACACTGTAATATATATATGATCTATACCATCTTAATAATTCAGCTCGTTGGCAATCGTATGTCACATATTGTCTTTGAGATCATTGTCGCTGGTCAAAAAAGCATAAGTGCTGTGAGTCATAATAGTGATATAAAATTTGAATGAAGTGGAAAAATTGACTTTTGCATAGCTGTCGGCTCCCTTGACATTGTCAACACGCCTTCTCTGATTGGACCATTGTGTATCTGTCAGATGCGAATATTTAAAAAACTGACCTCAGTCCGAAAAAATAAAACTCAAAATTGCCGGATGGAATTTCCTCTCTAATGTGAACGTTTCCATTTACTTGATATTGATTCAATAAAAGATGTTGCTGTGTGAATTATCCGGATGAAATATTCAGGTAGGCCTATGTGTATAATGGGCTTTAGTGTTAAAGAAGAGCTTTCACAGTTAGCCTATCAGATCTTGACAATGATCTCATGGAGACTGGTCGAGGCCTCTGGGTCAGAATAATTAACGGCATAAAATGTAAAAAAAAGATGGATCTCTGCCGCTGCATTTATCAAGGTCCAATTATTTGTACACTGGGCTTGGACATATATGAACGTTTCATGAATCACACATGGATCCAATCCTAAGATCATTCCTGCAATAAGATGAGCACTGATTCCCATGTTTGTTTGATAAAAGAGGGCCAATGTCTCACTCGCTCTTTGCTTGGTATCATCCATGGGGGTTGATGGTGATGGTATATATACAGTAGGTTTTAGGTGGTGAAATTGAGTTTTTTTTTTATTATAGAGAAACATCTAAGATCCATTTTTAACTAAATGAATAAACTCAAATAGATTTGTTATGGGATTTTTCTGAGAAACATAAAAATTTTTGTTTCACATTTTTTCTCCATTACATTATTTGACACCCAAATACACCTTTAGATGTTTAAACCTTTAAATGTTCATCAACTTTTCCGTTTCTCTGTTTTAAAACGATAATTCAACTTTATTGAAGTGGGGTTGTATGAGGTCAAAATGAAGAGTTTTTGTGGTACCTGCAGCAGACAGTATTCAAAGCACATTTCTTTTTCTAGCTTTCTTTATTTGGATCCCCATTAGGTTGCAGCAACCAGCTGCGGCTATTCTTCCTGGGGTCCAACAGTCAAAATTCTATGGATGTGTACATGCAAATTTATATACACAGCAATACATCCCCTTACAGAATCCATAAACTTTTCTTAAAATAAGAATTCATTGCAATTTACATACATCCACACAAATATACAAATTGTACAAAGCACATTGATCAGGGTTTGCCCAAGTCATTAATGTGCCTAGCTCAGGTGAACTTAGGTCTAAATGTGGCTAATGTCATACATCTAAACCAGGCCCAAATTTCAATGTCTTTATTTGGGGCTAAACAAGGGGTTCAACGGACTGACCTGATTTATCCATAATAACAATGGGTCTCATTCACCAACGGTTCTTACAAACACATTTGTTTTGTTCTTTGTTTGATCTTTTGCCATTTTTTGTAAGGTTTTTGCACTTCCTATTTTATTTTGTTATGTAGGTTCAGTTCCTGTTTGGTATGTGTTCACCTGTGTTCTGTTGATTGCCCCTGTTCCCTTG
>JAOXYM010000005.1:5911734-5927835 GCA_028567055.1 Leptatherina wallacei | reverse complement strand
GTTCTTCCCAGAAAATGAGCCAAGGCCACTGAGTTTGAGTTTGAAAAAATAACTGACTATATAAATTTTCTTTTGATTAAAAAATGAAAACGGGTCCCACAGACCCGAACACCATACAAGGAATATTCTTAAATGTAAACAATATTCAGACATTGTCATGCTTCTGGGTACTTGAACTTATTAAGTTAGAGGAACCGCAACACTTCTGACTTCAAAATCCAACATGGCTCCTCCTGCATAAAAATCGATAATAGTTGTAGTAATAAACTGTTTAGTAGCACTTTTATCAATTCGTGTCACGGAAATCAGTCATACACATAGCACTGTCCAAGTTCTCTCTGTAAACACATCACTGTGGTGTTTTATGTGCAAAATAGACATAGTCCATAATAGTCAGCTGCTAATGCTAAAACTCTTAGTTTTTTAATTCCCATTGGACCAAGTCAGCTTCAGTGTGACTTAATTCCCAGCTCATAGATCCAACTGGACATTGAGCCAGCATGGACGGCTAATACAAAGGGCTTGTGTGCAAGAAGGGCCTGAACTGTTTTTACTTCCTGCGGAGTCTCAAGGCCTTTGCAGACAGATGAGGTGTGCAACATGTATTTTGTTATCAGCAATACTTCCCATTCCTTTCACAATCTCTGCAGCTGCTTCAGTAAGAGACTCAACCTGTTTAATGGTTGCAGGAAACTGGTCCTACCTGGTGTTGTTAGATTCTACAACTCATTTGTAATTCTTGTCTGAGCAGACAAGAATCACAAAGTCAGCCTAGTATCAAGGTTAAAAGATCTGATGTCGCAGCAGGACCTGGAAAAACTAGTCCATGCTTTCATCTTTTGTCGGCTTGATTATTGTAACAGCGTCTTTATAGGTCTACCAAAAAAATTAGTGAGACAACTACAGCTTATTCAAAACTCTGCTGCTCGAGTCCTCACTAAGACCAAGAGTGTGAATCACATCAGTCTAGTTCTGAGGTCTTTGCACTGGCTGCCTGTCCATCAGAGGATAGACTTTAAAGTTCTGTTGCTAGTCTGTAAAGCTCTGAATGGTTTATGACCAAAATACATCAGTGACCTTCTGACTCAGTATGAACCTACCAGACCCTTTAGGTCATCTGGATCTAGTCTTTTATCAGTTCCCAGAGTCAGAACCAGACATGGAGAAGCTGCATTCAGCTTCTGTGCAACACTTATCTGGAACAAACTCCCAGAAAGCCTCAGATCATCTGAAACACTCAGTTTATTCAAATCCAGATGAAAGACCCTCCTGTTCTCTGCTGCATTTCCATAGTTTTTATTTAAAAGTCCAGACCTGCACCATTTCTTTTAAGCTTGAATTTTAAACTTGATCAAGTATTTAATAATGTTTTAATCTAATCTCCTTTCTTTTCCCCTTTCTCTTGTTTTTATATTTTAAATTTCATCTGCACGCTGCTGTAATGCGTTCAATGTTTTATGTAAAGCACTTTAAATTGTCTTGTAAATTAAATGTGCCATACAAATAAACTTGCCTTGCTTTGTTAGAGCTGTACCGAAACAAACTTTTTGCACCCCGTTTCTAATCATTCCACTGGAATCCATCTATTATATCATGTGATGTGTCATCTAATAATGTGCACATTACTGGTACTGTGACACATTGAATGTCATATTAGGTATCTTATTTGTGTCTAGATCCTGTATTGTCAAAATGTTATTATTATTATTACTATTATTATTAGTAGTAGAGTAGTAGAAGGTAACTTATCATTCTATGCTGTTATTATCAATAGTTTGATAACCACCAATCTTGGGTGTTCTATTGATCTTTCCCTTAATATTCTTGCACCTTTTTTAATCTACCTCTTGTATATATTCTGTTATAAACCGCCCCTTTCTTTTTTAAATTTCTTTTTAACTTTTTATTTTCATAGTTTTTATGTAAATGGATGCTGCAATAATCACATTTTCCTCAAGAGATTATGAAAACATTTATCCATAGCCTATATGGAACAACAAACAAAAATGGTTCTATAAGGGTTGTATCTAAGACTGCATAACTTTGCAGTATTTTTTTCTTTTTCATATACACACAAAAAAAACTTCTAAAGGAAAGTGAAAACTCTCAAAACATAAAATGACCATGCAGTTGGTGTTAATTACCTTTAGTAATTTATGTGCATGATGGTATTGCAGTTGGGTATTTGTTTACTAGCTTTTACTTATGTAAAGTCTTAGGCATCATTTGTGTACTTATCATTTTATCCAATGGAAGGTGAATTGGAGCCGCATAACTGATTAGCACCAAAACGGTTTAGAAACCTAGTGCGCATCTGCTCTGCAAGTTTCGGTAACATGGGTAGACAAACAAGTCCTAGCTCGCAACAGTGACGTCAGCGCGCCGCGAAGGTGCAGTAACGCGCCGCGATTGGGTGAGCGCGGAGCTAAAGTGTTTTGTACAGTCAAAAAAAGAAGACACGGATAACAACAACAACAGCTGCGGCTGCACGAAGCTAACTAAAGACACACTGGCACTTTTCGGGCGCACTCTTTAGAGATTTCGGTAAGGAAACGTACTTAAAAGCATTCTTCCAGGCGCGGTTAGCCAAGGTTGGCTGTAGCAGCTTCCGCCCTGTAGGAAGTTTCTTTTGTCCTCTTCAGTCAACAACAACAAAACAAGCGAGGCAGCGTGCAGACTGTAGAAGAGGGTTTGTCGGCTTATTTAACAACAGTATAACAGCAATAACTAATAACATTTGATTTCAGCTAGTTTTGGAGAAATGAAGTCTGTTATCTCATTTTGTTGTTTCTATGAAATACCTTTGGACCGGTCAATTTCAGGGACAACAGAGCTGAACTGATAGCTTGCTGGGTGTGTTACACAGGTGACTGCTTAAACGATACGGTGGATGGTGCCGTTTTACGAGTCTTGAATAATTAAGTAATGTGTTTTTGAACAAAAAAAATAGTAGAAGATCAGTTTTGTAACCTCTTTGCTCAGGACTTTTCTTTCAAACATACATTTTTACGCAAGTTCTCCTCACTATGATAATCATGCTTCATGTCTGCTTTGTGGTTAACCCAATAAGGTCAAATGCAGGGCACCATGAATATTAACATACTTTTGTAAATTGTGAATACTGTGCAGTATATTCTTTATTTTTTGTAGTGTTTTATATATATGTAGTGTTTTTTATATATATATATATAATCACATGTACACCCTTGTAAAGTTTCTTATTTCCAATTTCTTCAGATGTCACGATGGCTGCAAACTTCACAATTTCAGACAGTGATTCAGAGCCATCGGAGGAGTCAGAGGAAAGAAATAACCAGCCATCAGCAGGACAAGCGGAGCATGGCCATCAACGGCACACCCTTACGTTACCTGAGCTCAGACAAAAAGGTAAGCAAGAATTATGGAAAGTATGGAGTATGATGAAAGGATGGATTTCTACTTTATGGTAAAACATGAACTAGAAATCTTTGAAAAATGACTATATAAGATATCTCAGTATACTGTATAGATATATTTCATATTGCTAATCTTTTTTAAAGTATGCTTTAGCAGTCACAACTACATTCTGCTCCAGATGAGACTCAAAGTGCCCTACCTTTTTGTTACAATCATTTTTACAGCCAGCATATGTGTTAATCCAAATTCACTTTGAATGCAGCTTCATGCTCATCAGTACTTAAAATACTTAACGAGTACATCAGTACTCAAAAATTCGGCTAAATTTTCCTGGACAGTGAAAAAGAGTTAAGCAGTTGTCATTGGTGCATAACTCTCATTACTAATAATATTTTATTGTCCCTCTTGTAACAACTGCAAAGTTGATTTCACTCTGGCACACTAATGGTAGAATCATTTGTTTAAACTTTTTTTTTATCTTTGTCTTCTTTTGGCCTCATTTGTAGGCAACTTTGCAAAAACAAATCTTTCTCACTTCCAATTTGTTTTAGCTGTTCTGCATTTCAAGATATTAGTATAAAATTGTATTGTTATTCAAGTTAAGTATTAGCAATCTTATTTCAAATGTATAAAAACTTAACTCAGAGCAGCAAGAGAATAAAGACATTAATAATATTCTATATTGTGCATTTACATCCGGTATAACATCTCAAACCCCTCTCACCTTTCCCTTCGCCCATGTAGGGAATGGTCGGATCAGACTGAACTCAGAGTCCCTCGTTTCCACATTGTCCAAAGATGAGGAGCTCCTGGCCAGGGGGGAAGAGGAAGCTGGAACCCCCACCGAGGGATTTCCATTTAGGGGACGATCTAAGTCAGCTCCCCCAGCCCTGTGGGCTGCTAAGAAGTATGGCCGGCAGCTTCGAAGGATGAGTGATGAGTTTGACAGCCTGCTTGATAAAGGGGTGAGTATGGGTAGAAAATAGATAAAGTCTCAAAAAGGTTAAAAAAGACAGATCAAGAAGTATGTGGCTGTATCAGTAGTAGTATACTTATAGTATATTTATACTGCTGCGGAGTTGTTGTTACAATTTCCCTTGGGATGAATAAAGTATTTATTTATCTATCTAGTAGTATCTGTTTGTGGTAAAGGCATAGCGTGGTATAATGCCAGATCACACTATGCTGTCTATCGGGGGCAAATATAATAAGTTTTAAAAGTCTAACTGCCCCATGTTAAGCTTTCTGCCCTGCATCTGTTTCGTGCAGGAGATGAGGAAGGTGAAGAGTGCGGGGACGGCCAAACAGATGCACCACTCTAAAAGTTGGTGGAACTACCTCTTTAGTCACCAGGAGACAGAGGGAGAAAACAACCACCATGAAAACCACACGCAACGCACTGAGTAGGAAATAGGAGCTGTACAAGGCTTTTTGGGATAGAGGAGTCAGTCGGGAAGACAGCAGCATGGAAGCCACAATAACAATGGAGCCTGCGATGGAACAAAATGTTGGTTTGATCGAACATGATGGCGTGGCTTAATGGGACACTACAGCACATGCTCAGTAAGTCCAAACACAGACATGTAATTTTTATGTCATTGTTAACTACTTAAAAAAAAAATTCTTGCAATTGTGTTTTGATTGTGATGTAAAAAGAAAAGAAAAACAAACTGTTGAACAGCCTAGTGTCTAATGGAAAAAGTCAACCAGGTGTGAAGTTAGACCTCGGCTGTCTGCAGTCCACTAAATGGGTAAAATGAGAGATGATTCAGTTATTTTTCACATCAAAACAATGCAATATACAACAGATGGAGAGATAAATGTACTGAAATCAAAACACCTAGCTATTTGAGGCCCCTTTGAGTGCTGTTAGAATTTCCTTCATGCCTTCTGCCTGTGTGATAAACAAGGCCTGTTTTCCTCCAAATGTTTGTGTTTAACTTGCACAAGCTCACGACGATCACTGTAATTGTGTGCCAAAATAATCTGCAGGCAACTTGAAAGAGTATAAAAAAAGAAGGATTTTTAAAGCATTCGACTAAGGTCTTTTATCCAGCTTATTGTTCTGCTACTTGCAAGCCAGTGACATCCAAAACAACTGTACTCGACTATCAGTAACTGCTTTATAAGATCAGATTTATCAAAAGAACAATCTTGTACTTTGACAATCTCTGATGCAAAAATCTTATCTTTTGTAAAACTTCAGGGTTAGATTATAGGTGATGACATTAAAACTACATATAAAAGCACAAACCAGCCTATCTTTATAAAGCCTTGGACAAGCAGGAAAAAATAATAAAAGAATAGGTATTTCTATCTGTAAATATCTTGTGAATATTCTACGAAATGGCGGGGGGGGACGGGGTTTGAGCAAGGTGATTTAACCAGAATTTTATTTACAAGGTTTACCACACTGATAAGTTTGGCTAACCTAGCAATAGGCTGTGTATAATCCATGGCTGATGTGATAAATGTTACGTGCATATTCAAGAAAGTGGGGGAGGATGACTTGACTGCTGTCGAGCACACTAGCCTTCAGCCTCATTTCCTCAGAGGTTTAAACTCATTTTTATCGATTTTAAATATGCTTTTTGTATCCAAACTATTAGCAGTTTGTTCAAAAAAGTAAGTTTCCAGTCCTGTTGGGCTTATAAAAGAACTTGTTTAATTGTGGGGTTTTTCACTTTAACCTTTCAAGCTTCAGCTGTAAGAATGCTGATCTGATGCTGGATTTGCTATACATGTGTCTATTCAGGCTTTTGAAAACCACTTGGCTCATACTTTAACCTTTATGGAGATTATTATTATTATCATAAATTAAGATCTGCATTTTTATACAGCTTAATAAAAATGAGGCCTGTTTTGACTTGTCTATCAATATGTGATTTGAAAATGGTAGGTTTGTTCTACTTGTGTCTTATTGTCTTCCTCTCAGCTTGTAGGGTTGAGTAGTGAAGTGCTTGGGTTTGCAGGCTAAAGGGCTGCATTTATATTGTCTATTCAAACATTTATTGCTCGGGTTAGGTTTTGTCTATAGCTTTTCTTAAACTTGGTTTTTAATGAGAGATCTCCAGACAATCTGAATGGTTCCACTGTTTTCAACCAATTTTCTTATTTTTAAAGTTTATATCACCTTGTGACTGTTCAAAAAAGGAGTACTACTGTTATCAGATTGCTTAAGTAACAGTATCATTGTCACGAACAGACATGTACTTTTGACACAAGTAATACAAAGGTGGAAAATATCTGCATGGTATTGAGAGCATGGGGCCAGATTATGAATTCTACTCCTGGACAAAGTTGAGTTTTGAGAGTATAATCTAATGAAATGCCTTGATTATTCTGCAACCTGTGATATGACATCACATTACCAGCCTTGTATGATTACCGAATCACCGCCTTAATCTTTACTGCTCGCTGTCACATATTAACACTCGAGAGAAAGCACAAAGTTTATGCTTGTCCTTACAGTCGTAAATAAGAAAAACCATTTCTGAAGAAGTCATGTTTTGACTTTGTGTAACCATCCTAAGTATTACTTGAACCTGGAGATGAGTATGGGGAAAATAATATTTAATATTTCCTTTTTTATTTGTCGTCGTTGGATTCTTTTTCAGTTTTTAATTACTTTTGTAAATGTATTTTCTCTACTGCTGTGAAACCTCTGATATACACTGTCCTGAATAAATGATTTTAAGAGTAATTTTGAATAGATTTCTTTTGTTCAAAATTCTCCATCATGGTGTTTTAAAAGTTTGAAGATAAAGCTTGTTCACTGTAAACATTTAGTAATTTATAGATTATTTAAACAACAGTGTGAAAACATAAAAGTAATAAAAATGGTGTGATGCTTCAAATTCTAAAGACAATGGTGTCAGGGTACATGATTAGATTTATTACAGAAAAATAGTTTAAAAAAAAAAAAACGACATGGAAAGCTCTGTTTAATGACATAAGAATAAAATATGAAAATGGCAACTTATTGAGTGTTTCTTTAACTACTATTTAAGGTCTCAGTATGATACCCTTGACACTTGATGTGTTATTCCCACTACTACAGAAACTGAAGGCATCTTGGTTTTCAGGCCACTTCTGATGGATCCCAGCAGTACTTGTGCTGACAGTCCAAAGCTGAAAGTCTGTCCATGTCTGCGTCACTAATTGTGAAGTCAAAGATTTTTGCATTCTCCTGTATTCTGTCTGGATTTGATGATTTGGGGAGGACTGGGACGCCCTGCTGCACCGCCCACCTCAACAGAACCTGGAAGAAAGCAGTTTCCACTTTTCAGAATGTTTGCATTAAATAAACGAATCATAGATTGAGTAGAAGAGGTTAGCCTGCCTGTGCAGGTGTTCGTTTGTAGTTCTTTGCCACTTCCAGAACCACAGGGTCAGTGACCAGTTCTCCTTTTCCTAAAGAGGAGTATGCCTGGAAGCACACTCCATACTCCTCACACACACTCCTCAGATCTGCCTGGTACAGCTGCGGGTGAAACTCTACCTGAAGGAAACAGGCATTCACAAATTACCTTTTTTTTTCTTCTTTTGTACAAGATATTTAGACTGATAGATGTTATCAGTCCTCCTGCATCTTACCTGTAGGACTGCAGGTGGGATTCTGCAGCTCTGCATTAGTTCTTTCATGTGTGCTGGTGTGTAGTTGGACACGCCTATAGCCCTCAGCTTCCCCTGGTCATGCAGCTCCTCCAGTCTGGCCCAACTCTGAGCTCGGTTCCCTGGGATCAAATGTTAACTTGAGTCATGTTACTTAACTGCCGTCTCGAGATGATACATGCCTCCAAGGAACATAATCTGCCCTTTACCTGGGTTGCGCTGGTCAGCCACTGGCAGTCCTTGTGTACCAGGCCAATGGATCAGGTAGAGGTCAATGTAACCCAAGTCAAGCTGAGACAGGCTATGGAGGGCACCTTTCATGGCCCTCTCACCCTGATCCTTAGGGCCCAGCTTACTGCATTGACATAGAGAAATTAATGATTAGCTCAGCCTCTGTGCAGCTTTAACGGCTTCAAGGAAATGACTGAATTAAGAACAAAACAAAACAGATCACCTGGTTATGAATACATCCTCCCTGGTTAAACCATACTTAGGCAGAAGTCCCTGCAGGGCTATGCCCAAGTCAGCCTCATTGCGGTAGACAGATGCACTGTCAAACGCCCGGTATCCAGCAGCAAGAGCAGCATCCACAGCCCGACACACTTGTTCGGAGCCCCGCAACTTGTAGGTCCCCAAGCCCAGGAGGGGCATCTGAAGTCCTGTATTTAGGACAACAGAAGGAGAGGACGAGGAGGAGGGGTCCATCTTACCTACAAGATTCTAGAAACTGGTTGAACTGTTTGGTCCGAAGAGCTGAAAGAGAAATATTTGGTTCACAATATGTAAATCAAACAGGCAGTTTTGTCACGCAACAAATATGTTAATACTGTTATTATTACAAACTGCTAATAATACTTGCAGTTTAAGTATATAGTATTGACGTTACATTGTGACACTATTGTACAAATATATTCAGTCTTACCTTTGGGGTGTCCAGTTTGAAATTAAAGGTCAATAAATTGACCATGAACAAAAAAGGGAAAACATAATTATACCAGAAAACGGCACGGAAAAGTCAAAAAGTTGCTTAGCCGCTCTTGCTACTACGTATGGTCAGCTGACAGTCATGTGATACACAAGGCAGGGCGGGTTTTTTGCCGTCACCATAGTGACATCTGCTCTTACACCGCTGATTGGACGAAGGTCTGGCTAATCAAAGCAGCCCAAGAGACTGAAAGGCGGGACTAAAAAGTGTACAGCGAATCCTGAGGCTAATCAATCGTTTGATTGACGTGATAATGTTTAACTGTTGAAGTCCTGCTGGAGAGTGAGCGGATATCAACGAAAATTGGTGTACGCCATTTTCTTCAAGTAATACGGTAATATTAGAGAAAAGTTCTTTTTCACGTTACCAAAGATTGTGATGCTTTATAAACTTGTCCCTGCCAGCTAAAAAATACTAAATAATAGTTTTTCTCAGTGGTGTTGCTCTACATGCTCGAACAATGTACACATTTCGTCTATTCTGTCCCAAATTACTACAGGTTAGCCATGCCGCTGCAGACGTCGTCCTTCCCTGTCCCAGAAACCCGCTTTTTTAAAGCTGAGAGTTTCATCTTCAGGTTCAAAATCAAAGGAGGCACCACCTACAGGCAAGACAGAATTAGTTTTTACCCATCACTTCAAATAAATACTTGTGTAATAGTTTATGGGTGTGTGCCTTTTAACTATGTCCAATTTTATGTCAGGTTTAAAGAAGACAAAATTTGAATTAAATGTAGCCCAAGGGAAATATTTAGACACCAAATCTGAAACCTGGTCTGGATTATACTTTTTAATTTTTAATTTATGGCTGTTCCCACTTGCCTGTAGTAGCTACAGTACATAGATAATAGCCAATATTTGCTTCTGTGTGTCTGCAGACAATCAGACAACCAGAATTTTACAGTGAGTGAAAAAGGTTTTGTGATATCAATTATCTTTACCTTTGAAACTCTATCCATCCATCCACATTCTTCTGCTAGTCTGCGGTTGATTTGAGGACAGGAACAGGTTCAGGAAAATCCAGACATCCCTCTTCCCAGTGACCCTAGCCAGCTCCTCCTGGGGAATCCTGAGGTGTTCTCATGCTAAAAGGGATTTATAATAATTCCAGTGTGTTCTTGGTCTGCTCTGGGTTCACCTCTCAGTTTTATGTGCCTGAAAACTTTCTGACGGAGGTGACCAGGAAAGCTTCCTAGTCAGATTTTCGAGCTGACTTTTTTTTTCATGCAAAGGATCAGTGCTTGTATTCCAAGCTCTCCCCCAAATACTCAAACTCCTCACTCTTATCTCTCAGACTGAGCCTGGCCACCCTCTGAATGAAACTCATTTCAGCCTCTTGTCACAATCTTATTAATTTGCTCACAACCCATACCTCGTGACCATAGGTGAAGGTTGAAATGAAGATGGACTAGTTAACTGAAAGCTTCACCTTTTGACTTCCTCTACACAGTATCAAACCAGTGCAATGATTCATTACTGCTGATGGAGCCCCTATCCTTCTGTCTATTTTCGCTCCAACCTGCTATTGCTTCTGACAAGATCTCCAGATATTTAAATTCCTCCACTTGAGGAAAGGGTGCATCTCAGACCTGGAGAGAGTACTCAACCCTTTTCCCCTTGAGAGGCATAGCCTCACATTTGAAGGGGCTGACCCTCACTCTGACCACTTAACTCTGTTAACCTTTCAAGTGCATGCTGAAGGTCATGTCTTGGATAAATCAGCAGATTATACAAAATCCAAAAAGCAGAAATGTAATCCTGAGGTTCCCAAACTATATACCCTCCTCTCCTCTCCTCCACTTCAGCTCATGATGCTGTCCATGCTCACCACAAATAAACAAAACAAGTTGCTTAAAAGCAGAACAAAACCAGTGAACAGGTTAGAAGACAGCTTTCAGTAATAACTCCCCCAGTGTCATGTTTCCATTTTTCCTGAAGTGTAAAATTTTCTCTAAATCTCATTAGCAGTTTAAGAGACAACAGATCCTCAGGCAACATATGAAGAGGAAGCATATGTTTCTTTTGCATGCTTTTAAACTCAATTCTTTTCAATCCACCACCTTCATCTCTTACATATCCTGAAACATGTTTCTTAGGTTTGAGGATAGACGTCTTTTTATCTGCAAAATAAAAGGATCTGAGTTCCCACAGGGTCTGTCTTCCTGCTGTTAAAGAGGAAATCCCTTAGTGCCAGTTTTCCTTCTGAGTCTTGAAGATAGTTTTTTCTAAAACTTAATGTTTGCTCTAAAAGCCCAGCAGCACTTTATCTTTTCACTTAGCATTTGATATGTAATAATCAAAGGTTTTCATACATGTTGGTAAATGGCATTCAGTGATATACACTGTGGAGCCTGAAATGTTGGTTGTATAAAACAAAAAGATAAAGATGTTATATGAATCATTTATTTATTATATTTCTTTAGCAGAGAGGAAACTATTGAAGATGATGGTTTCAATCAAGAAATGGAGGTAAGTACTGATGTAGTGTCTGAATTGGCATTTTTTATAGATTCATTGTCTGTGTGTGTTTTCCCGCACATTCTCTGTCTCTTTCAGGAAATTATAAGAACTGTTATTGGAAATCTGGACAATCTCCAGCCCTTCTGTACCAACCGTTACATCATTTTTCCATGTATCCTTCACATTAGTTTGTTACTCCATCACTTTGTTTTTACGTCTGTCATCCCTTCAGTTGGCCCATTATTGTACTGCTCTATTAGCCTGGAGTCAATCCCTTTCATTCCCTACTTCTATTACTGTCAGAGATATTTTGTTTTTATCAGTGCAGTTAAGTCACGATTTTTGTGTCATGTGGTTGTTTACTGCCACAAATGATCTGAAACAATATAAGAAAACGGTTGCAATGTGGTTTAGTAGATGTTTGTTTCCCCCCTCATCAACGCAAAGCATTTAAGTCAATATATTTTCTTAACCGTGGCTACCAGATAAGAAGCGCTGGGAAGTCAGTGAAAATTTGCCTGGAGTGTACCCTTACACGATCATCCTCTATGTGGAGAAAAACATGGCCCAGGGTGAGGAGAGATGCAGCATATGCTTGATAAGCTGACTTGATGTTTTATTCCTGAAGTAATGCATGTACTCAGTCACATTTCTGAACCTGCTACAACATCTTGTTTGATTTTAACAAGCAGAAATGCTGGGAAGACCAGATTTATCCATGACCACCATATTCGTCTTTGTGCAGCAACTTGTAAAATTGTTGATATGTGTTGTTAAATTCATGAGAGGTGGATGTCACTTATCTGTTCACCATTATTCAGAAAAAAAGAAGTCTCATTCTGATTGGCTGAGCTTGTACATGCATACTTGGTGTTAAATAGCAAACAAACCTGTGAGCATAAAGTCTTGCTAGCTGGCTGTGATGTTTGATTATTGGTTTTATTTGTTTTTAAATTGTTTTATTCTTTTTAAAATGTTTTATTCTTTTTAAATTGTTTTAAAGACAATAAGCAATTCTTTTATTATTTATTTCACTGTTAATTGTTTTTATTTCCTATCTGTTTCTGTGTTTATTTTGTACAGCACTTTGTTTCAGCTGAGGTTGTTTTAAAGCGCTTTATAAATAAAGTTTGAGTTGAGATAAAGCACAGGGGCTGTTGACAGTTGATGCAGTTGGGGTATGAAAACTTCTCACATGACATGGGTTTATTTATCTTGTTTCAGAAAAGAAAAAAGAGGTGGTGAGTATTTTTCTTTGCTTAGTTTAGTCTAATTTTAATATAATAAACCTTCCTGTCTGAAAAAGAAGCTTTGTACGACATCAACATCGTGTACTATAAAATAGTAAGAATGTACACAAGCATGCATTTTAAAGACTGGTTTGTGAGCTTTTATCTTTTCCTGCCATTATATGTTGAGCCACAGCTTGTTTTTCATGTTCTATATTGTAAAAAAAAAATGAATGTAGCATTTCTACAAACTAGAGCTTTATAAATGACAGTATTGTGCATCTTTCTAGAGAGAGAAGAAAATGCAGCACGTCAAGCGCCGTCTCTCAGACTCACCACTAGAGGAAGCCATACTCATGGATTTAATCAAGGACATGGATGCAGAACGATATGTGACTGCGTGAGTGTCTTTTACTGTGACTCATCTGCAACTTTTAGCAACACACATGCTCAAAAATGTATAAAATTACTTTAAAGCCACCTAGACCCTCCATTATAGTTTATTATATTTCACCATCTGACTTTTTATGTCTGTTTTTGAGTTGTACAGTGTGGCGATGCTGTCAGATTTGCTTTAGTACATCTGTCCTATGTTTAACAAATCCTATAGACTTGAATTGTAATTGTGATTCACTTTATGTGTCATTTAAACCTTTTGATACTGGGGTTGAGTAATACATAAACCAACTTCTCAAATAGATGTAATAATGTAGTACATAATGTACTACCCACCGTGAAATGACACTGGACATTTCACATGCTTGATCTTGTGAGAGCTGCTTTGGCGAATTCTGAGCTGTTTTGCGGGACGTCGTTTTAATTTATTTGCTTCATCATGGAGCAAAATGTGATGTAATGTACTGAAAAAGCCAGCGTTTTTTAATTAATTTGCAAAGCTACTAATGTCTATTTTCTTTATTTCATTCAGTGTGAACAGGATATGTTGCCGCAACAAGAAGATGCTTGTTCACGCTAAACATGTCATACACAATCTCAGGGACCTCTACACACAATCACTCAAACATTATTTGTGTCAACCCCTTTGCTTCTTGCACACACAAACACACGCTCCAGCAGTTCTTGCAGTTATGAAACAGACATGAGGCGAATGGGCGCCACCTCAATCACTCTGACAGATCAGTGGGGCGAAAATGATCATTTCAGATTTGCTCAAACACTGATACAAAGTCTTGTCCCGCGCCTAGATTGTATTCAACTTATGTAAACAGAATGGTGTCCTTTTTTAACTCGAACACACACTCAGATGCACAAACTATGTAAACATCCTGCAAACAGCACAGCCTCAAGCATCAGCGCTATTTCCCAGGAACCGTTGAGCATTTCCCCATCCTGACCATTAGACACTAGTTATAGCTCATATACAGCAAAACCACATTTACTGCACTGAATATACAACACTACACATACTGTCAGTCAGTGCTCTATTTTCTGAGGCTTCCAACAAACTGCTTCATCACTCTGCATTTATGTGTGTGTGTGTTTGTGTGCATGTGTGTGTGTGAGTTTCTGCATGATGCCCGAGAGCGACAGATAGTTTGTTTTTGTGTTAAACCTGCTGTAAAAAAGGGAACTGAAAAGAATGAGTTTCAGAGAACAAGTGTGGACAGATTATTGTAAGAAGAAAGAAAACCTGCTTTTTATATTATTTCTATACAAGTTTAATCTCTGAACAATGATATTTATGATGTATTTTCTTTTTTTAAAACTTCTATCAGCTAAATGGCTGTGTATGAGTGCAGGACTAAAATGGACTCCTTGCTTTTTCTGATCTCTTTTCTTCTAAGTTAGGACCATTTATCTCATTAAGCATCCCAGAAAAGTCCCTGTTTGTCCATTTTTTGCCAGGAACTGGTACCTTTTTTATGGTTATACTGTGTAAACAAAAGTGATTTTTACAGTTCTTGAATCTTACTGAGGACATTTTTATTTGTTTTCAAGAAAATTAGGTAATTTACCTCCTTGGAAGATACTTTGACAGTTCAATGTCTTCACACATATTCCTCTTAAAATGACCAGGGGCAAAAACTGGAGGGAAAATGCATGAAGAAAAACTGCCAATGTGCAAATTGAAACCTTCATGAAGTCTGGAAACTATTGATCAAGATCTTTTCAAAAGATCAAAGTCTGCCACATTGGAAGTAAATAGAAAAAAAAAAGAAATTACTCAAGACTTTTGCACAGTACAGTATTTGGACAAGGAAACCTCCATGAGAGGCATTTCAGGAAGGAAAAATTAGAGAGACATTACAGAGAAAATACAGTTAATCTAGCCACAACGGGGTCTTTGGGGAGTAATGTGCTCTGGACAAACAATGAGTCACTTTCAGCTACATTAGCCACATACATTTTTAGTGCAGACTTTACAACAACTTATTTCATCACCAAGGTGTCAGCACCCAAATCTGATGCTATGTGTTGGTTGAATGCTGATTGAGGCAAGGCAGGTTTATTTGTGTAGCACACTTTTTGTATGGGACCATTCAAAGTGCTTTACATGAAAAATTAAAAGCATTACAGCAGGGTGCAGAAGAAGAATTTAAAGGTATATTGAAACGAACTTAAAAAAAACAGAACAATAAAAGTTACAGTGTGAGAATTTACCGTTGTTTTGATAAAAGACAGCGGCTAATAGAAACGTTTTTGACTTAACAGCCAGAGTTTCAGCAGACCTGCAGTTTTCTGGGAGTTTATTCCACATGAGGAGTATGAAAACTGAATGCTGCCTCTCCATGTCCTGTCTCTGGGAACAGAAAGTAGACTTGACCCTGATGATCTGAGGGACCTGGTTGGTTTTTCTTCATTTAACAATTAAATGAAGAAAGTGAACTGAAGGAAGTTCTGACACATCCAATCTTTAATTTGATCAATGCATTTGATCAGTGTTTGGATCGGACTATAGTCTCCTGGTGAGATGGTTATGTAAATTTGTGTCTCATCAGCATAATTATGGGAACATATAATGTTGTTTTTCAGAATTTGGGTGAGTGGGAGCATGTGGATGTTGAACAGCCGTGGCCCCAAGCTGGAACCTTGCGAACCCCACTGCTTAGTTTTGTTTGTTCAAATATATAGTTACCTATAGACATAAAGTAGCCCCTATCTTTTAGATAGGATTCAAACCAGTTAAGTACTGTGCCATAAAGTCTTACCCAGTTTTTCAGCCGGTCTAGTAAGATGTTTTGGTCAACCATGTCAAATGCAGCACTGAGATCCAGTAGTACCAGGACTGAAATGTTGCCACTATCTGTGTTCGAGCAGATGTCATTGAAAACCTTAACTAGAGTAGACTCAAAGCTATGATGTGGCTGAAAACCTGAGTGACAAGGCAAGGCAAGTTTATTTGTATAGCACATTTCATGTACAGGACAATTCAAGGTGCTTTACATACAAACATTAG
>JAOXYM010000005.1:5900441-5911451 GCA_028567055.1 Leptatherina wallacei | reverse complement strand
TGCATCATGAGATAACGTACAAAAAGAAGTTCTTGTCATTATACGCATTTTTCCCCCATTATTTTCTAACATTACCTATCATATTCATGGTTATTATGATGCAAATAATGTATGTAGAAAATGTATAGTCAATCTGTATGGTAATAACCAATCTCTGCTTATATAAACATAGCTTTATTTATTTCCAAGAAAAATGTCTCATATACTGTATTTAAAATTGCTTATGAGGTTTCTTACCAAAGTAAATGTGTACAACTTACAGAAAATTGGACACAGGCCACCAGCATGGGGCAGAAGCAAACAGTATGATTCCAGTACTTGATAAGGTGAGGCTTTTTACTGACTTTCTTTCTCTCAAATAAAGGAGACAGTCATTTTATCCCCAGTTACTTAGAATTTGAGAATTAATCTTCCAGTTTCCATCTCGTATCACTCTTTCACTTCCTTTCTCATACATACACAAATACACACACAATTGCAACATCTCTGTCTTTATTGAAGCCCCGGGCTAACATTAGCGCAGACAGGTAGGATAACAAGGGTGATTATGGTTAATAATAGCATTACATCAGACAGATTGTACGAGTAATTGTGTAATTGTGTGTACGTGAGTGTGTGCGTGTGTTTCTGATGATGTGCTTCAGTTTGATTAGCAACAAAGTCCCCAAATTACCCTCCTCCACTCGCCATCATGTCCATGGCCTTTAATCTGATCTGATCCTGTATTCTTACACTTGTCCACTCTGGTTTTTTCCACTTCTTCATGCTCTAGCCTTCTTTTATTTTTCTTTGACATTTGTTTTAAGTGGAAAAAATGTATTTAAACTCATCTCAGCCCAAGAGGTTTTTTCTTTTTAACACTAAAAAGAAAGTGCAGATGCAAATTTACAAGCTTTCAAAAGGATTAAGTTGGAACGTTGTGGTCTGCTGGGAGTCATTCTTGCACAAGTTCAAAAGATGAATAGTTAATATTTTTATGATTGTTAACTATTCATCTAAAAAGTACAGTTTTACCACTCTGAGATCAATTTAGAAAAAAAAAAAAACATAGGCCTATGGTTTCAAATATATACTTATCCTTTTCATTTTTAGTTTACAAACATTATCTACCAACTCAGGGTATGCATTTTTACTATCTAGGTCCTTAAAAACCGCAGATACATAAACCTAAATACATCATGTTTTGATTTTTCTTTCCCCCTCTTAAAACTTCGAAGATGCAGGACACAAAAAACCAAGAGGGGACACCAGTGGGGCCAGGGATTCTCAAGAGGATGGCCAGGTTGGTGGTGATGGTAGTCATGTCTTATTTGTACATTTGACTGACTTTTACACCCTTGGGAGAAGCGAGCTGATTTGTACTGTGAAGAAGTTGTCAGAGATTACAGAGTGTAGGGGAAGTCCACCTATTATATGCACTGACATTTCAATATTTCTATGACATGCCTGTTGAGACAGACGTCTAATATCCTCAGGCACATTAAGGATTGACAGGACCATGTTCGGCATGAGCACGCCGTTCATGGTAGTAATGATATACAGTAGCAGCCTTATGGAACGAACTCACTGTGGTAGTAATGATGTCTATGAATTGTTTACTTAAAAAGAGTGAGAAAGTCCCCTTTTTTCCCTCTCTCTCTCTTTGCAGGCTCATCTTCCCATTCTTTTTTAAAAGCCCTGAAAATTCAAACTGAGGTAGAAATAAATGGAACCAGCAACAGAGGCAAATATTACTGCTTAATATTGGTTTAATATTTGTAAAAGGTATGTTCTGCTTACACAAGTTCACGAAGACAAGAATAGGAATTTATTGACACAGTTTCATCACTAAGTATACAGTGCATTCATTTGCTTTTCATTTTACTGATATTTGCAACATTCTTTGGTTTCATTAACAGATATTATTTACAAAATTTCTTTAAGTTCAGATTCATAAATATAAATAAATTTTGTACATTCTTTGGTCTCCTGGTTGTGATTAGTAGTTATTGCAAAGAATTGAGTTTTGTATATTTGACCATTCTGTTCTTTTCAAATGAACCATTACTTGGACTTGTGTGTCAGTGAAGAAATTAGTCAGCTGTATTAACTATTATGCGATAATCTTACTCCTTTTGGCACATTATCACCATGATTTATTATGTAGTCTGTCATCATGATCTGAAAATGATTTGAAATGAGTGTCTTTGTGAGTTTTGATAACAAAAATGCTGGAATTTCTCTACTTAGACTTACTGCTGAGTCATCAAGAGTTTTGTGCTAATGATGTTTTTGGGGTTTTTTCTAGCTGCATACAACGTGTCTACCAAGCCTCAAAGCAAGACTTTAAAAAGGTTCTGTGTGCGTGTCGGTCAGGTTTTCTAGAAGAAATCCCTTTCATCACATGTACAGCCTGCAGAAACAAAGAAAGAAACTCTGAAAGCATATCTTAATATAGGCAGAGAAGGATGGATTTCTTTTTCAGTAAACTGGAACTGGAGATAAATCCAAAGCTGACTGTATCCAATATTTCTGGACGCTTTTGTCTGAGTTTTTTGCTGGAAGTGTTTCAGTTTTGATGTTTTTTGTAAACCTTGCTTTTAGTGAAAGGTCAGCTTTCAGTTAGAGAAGTTCCAAGTGGATTTTTCTTCAACATGCAGAATGCGTTCAGAAAAAGAAAAGTTATGGATACAAACAATGTTCTGTTTAACAATAAATTGTAACTCGGTTCTCGTCCTGTAAATGTTTGGTATGCAGCATTCTGGCACGATGTGTCAGTAGCGGGATTTGCGGCACATGTCGCAGCGACACGCCTTCGCCGTCAGGATCTCTATTTCATCGTGATGACGACCTCGAGGGCAATCCAGGCGAACTTTGACCTGAAGGAAGAAGACAAGCCGCAGGGACTTAAACGATACTCTCATAAGTGATGGAGACTGAGAAGAGACTGTTCGGTTCCCTCCCGCCTCTCACCTTGGCATCCTTGCTGATGGTGCAGCATCGTGAGGCAGAGGTGATGTTGTGGGTGAAGTTGGAGGCCACCAGTACTGAGTATCTGGACGGGAAGGCGCTAGACTCGCAGTAGCCCACGCAGGCGTAGACAAGATGGGTGCCTTTACAAGTGCCGCGACGGTCGCTGCGGATGGTCACGTTGAAGGCTGAAGGAGGAGAGAAAGTGAACTTGAATGTTTAGGATTCTGCAGCTTGCAGGTTTATTTCTACTGGATAACTTTTTCTCCTACATTTCCACTCCAACGTTGCTTTCCTGTGTTAAAATGTTGCATTTATTATAGAATTTAAAAGCATTTTATTAAAAAAAATCCTCATTAATGCATTAAAGTCTGTTATTCCCTGTATGGAGGAAAATAGTTTGAACAAGGAGATGCATCAGTCATACTTTTTGATGCCAGCATTAAAGTTTGAGGATCTGGGGCATTGCTTAGTTCCTCATATTACAGTAGAAGAATATACGATGTTCCCATAGAGGTTTCTGAGAGGCTGGCCAAAAACTTTTTTTCCATCATAGTACAGCAGCCCGCTGTTAAAAGTTTGGAGTTACATCTGGGAGAATGTTCAAAGCCTGACGTACAGCAAGGCAGCAAATTCAGCAACACATCCCAAACGAACTCTACGAAGGTTTTTTTTAAATTTTCATTCAGATAAATAAAATGTACATCCCATTTCCAAGTCAAGCCCCTCTTAGAAAAGAAAGACTTCCTCTTTATATCCAGATGACATCTGTTACAGTAGAGACTGAGGAACAGACATGGCTGTTATTAGCTATCAGCTAGCTACTTGCTAACAACCATGTACCGGCAAGTTTATTATTATTATTATATTATTATTCTAACAACTTGGTACAGTAAAGGAAAAAGAAGTAAATGCGTTTTGCAGTGGTGTTGATCTAGGTTCTGTCTGCACAGTAGATGTATGCAAAGGATTGTGGGTGCTTTAAGTAACACAGAAACAACATAAATGTATCTTTGTCAACTGCTGAGATTTGACCAGGAGGCTTTTCCAGAAACCTGGTTTATGGTTATCTCCATGAAGTTACGGCACACCTACATGAATGTGATCTTACAAATCTTGTGAGGATACAGCTGCTGGTTTTAGAGCCAGACCTCTGATAGAGGTAGAAGAAAAAAAATCATGTGAGTAAAATTATTATTTTTTTGGCTTTATTCAAAAGTAAAACTCACGATAAAGGTGACATCCTGGGGTGAGGGCCTCGTAGCTCCAACCAATAGGAGAGAAGAAGAGCAGCAGTGAGATCAGTGGTAGGGCCAGCAGGCAGAGGTGTGAGGTCATGCACTGCGACATCTGGATGGAAGAAAAATAAGTAAGATGTTGATGGAAGAGCCAAGAAAATCGAAAAAGAAATCAGAAACTAATCTTTCACTGAAAAAAAACTTTGACCTCTTTGATGTGGACTTCAGATTAAGATTAAACCCGTCATTTAGTCCATTTCTCCATTTAGTTTTCTGGACCGGAAAAAAAAACTACTTTTTTTTCTTTATTATCTTCTGCTGAACTTTCCCTTCAAATGAAAACCCAACCCTGAGCCCCCTCCCTCTTCAGCTACGGTGATTTCCCCTCCTGCAGGACCGCCGCTGTGTCACTCATCTTACTTCTAGCCAATGTGAATAAAAACAATCCCGTCTTTATCTTTTCAGTCTGCCTCATTTAACAGCTACCTGCTGACACATGCAGTATACACAAACCTGAAAAAGTACACGTGCAAAACGTACACTCAGCTTTATGACAGCACATACCATAATCACCACACACACTATCACTGTGGGAATTAAAGTCTGAAAAATGAAGTCGTGACGAAGGATCCGTACTCATCCACTTCAGCCTCCATCAGTATGCATATGAGGATTTTGCATGATGCTCTTGCCCACCACCACCTCACCCACACACGTGTGTAAACAATAGTCATCTTTTCCTGAGGATTTGGTGGTCCTGACCTCTGCCCTGTAATTTAGCAGTCCTTTCCAGCTTTGCTTCCTTAGCGTTGGGAACCAGCACTGTGGTAAGACCCCGGGGATGTCATTAATGTTGCCGGCACGACCAAAATTAACGGGTCAGTACTGTAATTGTGTGCGTGTGTGTGTGTGTGAAGCTATTAACCCTGTGTCAGCTTTTGGGGAAGGGGAAATGCCTGATTTTTTCCTCTTATGTGGGGTTTCCATGCCTGAAAGTTTGGTTTGCCTTTTCAAGAAAATTGTTTGTAATGTGAAACAATGCACGAGGGAGGTCAGACGGTAGAATACGCAGTGAGAAATTTAACTGGACAACGTTTCAGTCATAAATATATGATCATTTATGAATAATTGTGATAAATCCTTAATGTGGACATGCTGGAATTGCTGCAGGAGATGTTCCTCTAAGTAATATATTGACAAATTTGAAGCATATTCCTAAACACACACTGTGTTATCTGTAACTTCATTCCCAAATATGCAAAAAAAATTCACGGCAGAGCCATCAGAGATATCCTTTGATAAACACTAAGTTAGCCTGGTATAAAGTCTGACTTATATTAGCTTATTTAAATACTAAGATGGAGCAATTATACTGATGCATGTCATTGTTTTTATGTCACATATCCAGTCCACTTGCTATTTAACCATAAAATATGCTATTACAGCTTTTATTTTATGGTTATTTTCTGTGAAAACATGTAATCTATCTGTTGAAAAAAGAAAATACTTTTTTCTTCAAAAAAAATTGCAATTAAAATCTATCCTTTTTTCAGTGTGAGTAAAAGGTATAAAAACTTCAGTTTTTAGATGGACGTTATTAAATTACACAATTGAATTCATAGCAAACCGGTTGTAAATTCAAATATGAATGTCAACACTTGCCAGCTGATGAAAATATATGCAAAACCCTGTACATACTGACTGTTGAGAATATTTTACAATGTTTTAGCTTCAATTATTCAGATTCTTGTTTTTAGGAAACAAGTGTTGCAACAAAGAAGTCCTGAAATTCATATAGGAAAGCAACCAGCAAGCCAAATAAAACCCTATTTTAAACTTCTGTTCTACCAATAAAAGGGATGATACACTGAAATTATTTCCAGGTGTAAAAATAAGCAAGTTCTTACCTGGAGAGTTGAGAATTCTCAGGTGCAGGTGTGTCGTCTGACAGGTGTGTGTGTGTGAGAGAGTGTCTACTGGGAGCCTCATGCAGGGATATAAGTAACACAGGTAAGAGCTCTGGACACACCCACAATTAAAGAGATGAGTTTGTGTGATTTTTATTCCTTTTTTTTCCCTCCTGGTTTCTCTTTGTCCCTCTCTCTGCAGCCACTCTTTCTACCTGCACAACATAACACAGTAAATTAGAGGGTTTCAAATCACAGTAAACTTCTTTCTGAAAGGTTTCTCTGCTGGACTGTGTCACCATCCTCAGGTCCCTCCTCCGGTTCCCTTGTTTTAAACCATCAGGGGGACCACTTGCTGCTGTGACACAGAGGAAAAGTAGAAAAAGTTTTCCATCAACGCACCGTCACAACAGTGAGAACACACACACACACAGCTTTACCTCACAACATGCATGGAGACGCATGTTTACATTTAACATGTATGCACAAAGAAAATCACAGGAAGATTAACCCTTTAGACCTCATTTTCCAGCTGATACGCAGCAGTTTTGGATTCATAAATTCAAATGAAAGCAGATCACACACACATATACGTACAAACACTAAAAGCAAGGCTGGGTTTTCCATTTGTAGTTGCAGCAGGAAGGACAGGGTCAGGTCAGAAGATATTGTGGGTTTGGGTCAGCTGTGCGTGCAGCACATGGTAGGTATATTCCGGGGGAATCTGGCTCAGTTTCCCCTCTTCTTTAGTTTAGAAGAATGACATCTTAGCAACCACCCTCACCATAATCTGTTTATAGACTCTGAGATTTTTCGATGGATTTTAAGCAGCAGTATCTGGATGCTTCAGCAGCACAAAAGACACACACTGCCTAATCAAACCACTGATGACTGCGTAATTCTTAAAAAGGGATGCCAAAGACCACAAAATGGGAGTTCTTTATTCTGTTTTGGTGGGTCTCCACTAGAGATGAAGTTTCAGGATGAAAGAACAAAATGCCTTCTTTTTTTTGTGTCTTTCAACAATTGGTATTTCTTGGAAATTCTGGTTGTCTTCTGAAAGAGTTTAGTTGAAAAGGTCAGTGTTGCCCTAGGCTGTTAATTCCACAGAGAGGCTACTGTATGGGATTCAGTACAGCTAAAGCAAAATTCTCCTTATTGGACTCAAATAGAGATTTCAAGGATTTTCTAAACATTTAACAACTTTAAACAATTAAAATTGTATTTATAGTAAAACTTTAGTAACATAATTGGGAATAAAAAAGAGCGTGGCTAAAAAAATGTTCCCCGATGTGAAATTACAAGAAAAGAATGGATGTCATCACAACATGAAAAAAAAGAGAGGCTGAAAACAAATATTGAGCAACTTATGTTGAAGCTTTCAGGGGGCGATGCATGAAAAACAGATTTGATTCCGTTGAGGAAATCATTGCTTGCATTCAGGAACTATTGGAAAACAACATGAAAATCAATAACTGTAAGCAGTTTATTACTGCATTTACAATGACAAGATATGACTTTCACAAGACATCATAAACCAACTTATTCATCCATTTAAGTTGTGAGGTCACAGTAAAGCATCAGCCAATGTCTTCGGGAGCAGAATGTCTCAACATTACAATAATAATTTGACAATTTCACTAATTCGTTAAGTCAAGAGACTCATTTAAAACACCATTCTAAATGAGTCTGGGTTTTTTTTCTCCAGAGAAGATAAGGAGCAATACTTTGGTAGATAATTAAACTGATTAAAGAGATTATTTGATGTTCTCTCATCAAATAGTCTACGTTAGAAACACGAAAACCACAGGAGAGTTTCTACTACCGTATCATTTTAATTACTTTGCATTTCTCTGTGGTTGTTTTGTGGCAACCCAAGCCTTTTTGCTTCTTCTTAATTTTAAGTTTTAAGTTAATGAAGTTAATTCTAATATCTATCATTTTGTCCCTTTTTCATTTCACTCCTCTTTATGGTTGTTTAGTGTCTTTTTGTGTCATCATTTTAGCATTTTTTCAGAACGATTTACATTTCATTCTTAGTTTACTAAGATTTAGAATCAAATGTAGTCACTTTTTCTTTTCTCGCCACTGATTTTATAAATCAGTGGCAACAGAATGATTTCAGATCCAGCATACAGACGTGTGATAAACAAGCTACATTAGGACAAGTAGAAGTAAAATGCCCAGTTACGTCATAATAAGAAATATAAAACAAAACAGCAATTTTCTAGATAAAATCAGCCATAAAGAGATTGAATATCATGCAAGACATACATTAGATCATATCTGCATAATGTTGTTTTCTGTCTCTTTCAGTCTGCTTGTCTTACTCCTCTATGTGATGCATGGTGGGCCTTACATGTCTGTGACCAGATGTTTGTCCATGAAAACAATTCAACTTCTAGGAACTTAGTAATGAACTTATTTTCTTACCAGTTCAGGATGCTTTAAGTGCTCCTAACTCATACAAACACCTTCTAAGAGAAACACAATTATCATCATGTGGCCCCTTCGCACCAAACATTCCCACTCCAGTTATGTCAATGGAAAACGGAATGTGTGACATCATCACCTGATGGCCCACGCACCTACCCACACAAACACACAAAACTATTAGCGTGTTGACAGTAAGTTGCATGGACGGGTGCAGCGTGTGTTTCTTCTGATGCCATGCCAACCAGAAAGAAGGAAAAGAGAGTGAGAGAGACAGAGAGAGAGAGAGACTATGAATGAAAATGGGCTGCAGCACCTCATCACCAGCAAGACATGAATGAATGAAGTTTAAATGTTCACACACACACACATACACACACAGGGTAAAACATTACTCCAATGACTCAGCGAGCTCAATGATGTTTGTATCGTTCAGTGGCCCTGTCGCTTCCAGTTGCCATGGCAACCATGGCATCTTGAATAACATGATTAATGTGCCTGCCTCCACTTTGGTTGTGCTATTTCAATCTGTGTGTATATATATGTGCATGTGTGTGAGGGTGCACTGCGTCTCATGCTTGTATGGCAGTGCATCATGTGGATGTGTGTTCTTTTGCATACAATATGCATGAGCATCATCGTGTCTGGCATGATTTTATGCACATGTGTTATTTTTGGGCACAATGTCAGGAAAGGATTAGGCAATGTTTTCCCATTTCTAACAAGCTGTTTTAGACCAGCTGATCAGTTTAGCCCCATGTATGAAAACATAACACAAGTCCCTTTGTGTCCATATATCTTATTTCTTATTATATCTTATACTTACTGTATAAATCATAAATGTCAGCTGTAAGTTTGCAAATGTGTGAGTTCATCAATAGTTGTATAAAACACTTGTGGCACACAAAAAGTACCTTTTACTGAATCAAACTGACAAGAACACAGTTAAGTTATTATGCAGTCTTACTCAGTGAAATTTAGGGTATGTATTCTTATTTCCGGGGGGGGGGGGTCATTTCCAAATCAAAGTTGAAGATTTGGGTTAAATCATATCTTTAGCTTCAGCTTGTATATAGCATATCCGTAAACAGAGAAACTTGATTGTATTCCAGCATGGGTCATTGTAAAGAGTAAATGGTCAAAGATGAAAAAAAAAAACATAAAAGGAATTCAAAGAGTGTACTGGTTTGACAGCATCATAATGTTGGCTTTAAAGAAAGTAAAAGGAGGACTTCATGCAGAACCCATTTAAGTGATCCTGTCAGTGTTAGTTGTGTTTGTATTTTATTGTTGAATATAATGGATACATTGCAATTTGATCCACTTGGTACATATTTACAGCATGGCAGCTGAAATACTGAATGCATGCAATATTGATGTCTCAGTTTTTAGATTATATGTAAAGCTTCTGGTCACATATATTTCACTTATTCTTAATAGCACCTAAAATGGTTTTTATCTCTAAGTTCTCCAACAACAACAAAGGAAGACAGAAATATGGGACTTGCTTTGTTATTTTTCCTTTTTGATTGTTTTTCAGTATTTAAATATTACTACATCATCCTTGAATATAAATTCATTTATTGATTCCACAACTCCACAAGATGCCATTCATATCAGTCGAAGTGTTGATTTCTTTAAGCAGCGACCGATCCGTCAGAAGGTCTCACACTCTGTGTCCTGGCTGGAGCAGATGGCACAATGGCAGTGCAGGGCCATGGGATAGTGGTAGAGAGGGGAGACGTTGGGCTGGCAGCCTGGCAGCCGCGCGGTCATGTGACGGACACGACTGTATGTGCACACACGATGGTGTCGGTGGATGTAAGGTGGCTCTGGTATGGGCCTCTGGAAGGTTCACAAGCACAGGAATTTAATTTACTAAGTGAGTACTTGATATTAAGTTGATGAGATGCTGGATTACAGTAAGTAAAAAAAAAACTGAGCTTCCTTAAAATCAAGAGTTGTGTTATTATGTGTTATTATTGTGTTGAATTAAGTATAGACAGAAAAGTTAGTGCTTGTTTATTTAAAAAAAAAAAACATTTTACCACATCAGTTATGTCCATAAGGAATTATTACTATTTTCATAAAAGATTATAGTGCTTTTATATAACTTTTTAAACGTCATTATAAAGAAATAATACCTGTCATGTTTAGTATTAAGATAAAATGCTATTTTAGTTCTCATGCATGGTTGAAAACTTCTATAAAACCTAAAAAAACTCATTAGAATGTTCTGTGAAGGTTTTTATCATGTATAATACATAATTGCAGAAGAAGAAGAGATCATTCCTTTATCTAGTAAATAAACAAACTTGAGACAATGAGATGCTGCTGAAAGAGTTTAAAAGTAGGCCACCAATGTTTTGAAGTTTGATTGTTACAGCACTGTGAAAGCATTTTTCATAAATATGTGTGTGTGTGTGTGTGTGTGTGTGTGTGTGTGTGTGTGTGTGTGTGTGTGTGTGTGTGTGTGTGTGTGT
>JAOXYM010000005.1:5877817-5893508 GCA_028567055.1 Leptatherina wallacei | reverse complement strand
TGTGTGTGTGTGTGTGTGTGTGTGTGTGTGTGTGTGTGTGTGTGTGTGTGTGTGTGTGTGTGTGTGTGTGTATAGGGTCAGTGTTTTGTGTGTCTGGTCTGCGCAGCAACAACTCTGGGGCATTTGTGTGAAATTGGTCTTTTCTTTATTAATGCATTGTGCTATCCACGTGTGGAATAAGCATCTCTGACCAAATGATAAATATGAGGCCACAGTACACATTATGACTTGAATTGTTGCACCAGAGGAGACATCTTATCTGTTTTGAGGCTGATTTGAAGCAAGCCAGCTACCATTTTTAGGTACTGACCGGCAGTTTAACAAAACAGGTTTTATTTAAAACGAGTCTGCACCTCATCTTCTAAACTGCAACATGATGTGTGTACAGCAAAAATTTAACCAGTTTCACACAACTCTGTCAGAAAGAAGGTACAGTCCTGCATCACAGAGGTTGCGACTTTTTTTACAAGAAGCCGCCACCTCCGTGGTACAAGTTGAAAAAGAACTGTGAGCTTTTTTTGGTACCTTTTTCTGTCTCCCAATATTTTCAAAATCAACCTCAAGTCCCTGCCTTCTAACACCCATTGCCCCCTCCCCAGTGTTATCCTATCTCTGTAGGGTAGCACCTAGGTGGCGCTTTCCCCAGCTCCAGAGGAAGCTCCACTGGGTTTGGGCTCAGGCTGGTCAGAGTGAGCCATCTGCGGGGACGAAGGGCTCAGTGGGTCCCCTCTTTCGCCCCGCTCCTGAAGGTTGCGCTGGTTCCTGGCAGCCTCTGTTAGCATCTGCATCCGGCGCTCCTGGTGTTCCTCTAGGCCTCTCCAGAGCTCCGCACGCTCCCTTTCTCGCTTCATCTCCCTGACATGACAGTGGAAAGGAATAAAGTGAAATGATAGAAAATAGAAATGGGTTCTGAGGCAGACTCATAATGAAGCCCATATCTTGAAAGCAATTCTTTATATCTCTTTCCATCTTCAAGCAGAGGTTAATGTGGTTACAAAGGTACATAAAACACAAAACAGAAGACAAAGAGAAAAATAAATTAAGGCCAGGACACATCAGAACTTATTTTCTATTATAATTACCACACTGGAGTTGGATAGCCACAAGAAGGCACTCTACAGCAGCGATTCCCAACCGGGGGTGCCTGCCCCCCAAAAGAGCACAGGGGGCCATAAGGTTTTGACTGTACAGAGGCTATGTTATTGTTAAAATAAAGGCCCTGTCTACACAGGGATGGCTATCGGCTGATTGGCTTTTTTTGTCGCAAGTAGCGTCTCTCTTGTTGCGTTTGGTTATTGTTCAGCTGAGAAGGAGGAAACTATAGGTTCATGGTTCACACCGGCACATACTTACCCAAAAGCATTTTTTTGGACGTGCTAGCAAAGATTTAAAAAAAATTGTAGTATCATGTCAATCAGACCCGTGCCACTATCATGAAGCTGAATAATGAAAAATGTTGATAATGGCAATCTATTTCAATAAGGTGGTTTTCATTTATTTAATTTACCTTTTCAGCATCAATGAGGTTTGCTAGTGACACAGCTGTAAAATCTGCTAGTCATGAGACAGCCATGCACACATATATGAAGATAAATCAGGTTCAGATATCTAGTGAGAGTGAAACAGCAAAAGGAAGCAAGGGGATGTCTTCTTTAAATCATTGGTACTGTGCAGATGCTAGAGACACAGGGCAGATGATTTTGGGGGCCATGAATGGGGTGAGAGAAATTATGAACAGGTTCTGAAATACAAATCAAAGCAGGACTCTTCTCTAACAAAATAGTTGACAGTTGGTAGAAAGGATTTACACTTCAACTATACAGGGGTGGGTCTAGAAAAGGTTTGATGGGGGCCAAGCAGGGGCACTGACAAGGAAAAGGGTGGGACAAATGAGACCTTTTTTAAGGCCAGATTTGATTAAATATTAAACTGATTATTACAATTAAAGGGGTCGTCTTATGTAAAACAAAGTAAAGAAAAACTGCAATGCAGGACTTTTATCACCACTGCACAAAGACTTACACTTAAATGATATAAAGAAAAATTGTTTTTCACCAGTTTGAAATGGCTAAATACTGCCATTTAGTCAATAGTCCCTCATGTTAGTTTTAAATACATCAAGTACCCCTTGTCTGTCAATTTGCATCAAAGAAAGTACTGTTCTACAGCTGCATACAGTTATCCTTCTGCCGAGATAAGTGCACCAGCTGCTACTACAGGAAACAGGAAGACATCTTTCAATATAGTATTGGATTATCAACAAGTAACGCACACCAATTTAATCCCATTATAATCCAATTAAAACAAAACAATTAAACAATCCAAATTAGACAACTTTGTAATAATTAACTTTCTAATTATAATTAACATTATAATTATCTTTATAAGTTTTTGATAATCAAATCAAATCTTCTCTTCAATTCAATCCCTCATCCTGAGCATCCACTTTGAAATGGCGACAGATCCCACCACCATTCTGTTACCGGCTCAAGAAACCCTGCATGTCAAAAAGTGAAGCTTTGGGGGGAAACCTCTGTACTTAGAACTGACCGAGTATCAGAATGTGATGAGGTGGATAAGAATGGGCTGCATGAATAACCGGAGGCATGATGAGATCAACAGATGACTTAAGTGATGCATACTCAGAATGTGAAATATAATGTAATGGATAATGGAACAAACACCACCTCAAACATGATTTAAGATCACTTTGATTTCTTCCTCTTGTTGTCGCTGTTGTATCCAGTGACGCAAATACACACACAAAGACGGTGAGTCATACTCACTTCTGTTTCTCCACTTTGTAGGAGGCAGTGAGGTCATCAAAGAGTTTGCTGTTCATCTCCATGAAGGTCTTCAGCACGTTGTAGATCAGAGACACGATGGTCCTGGATGCAGGGGCACAGTTAGACTAAGTATCTGGCTAATCACCTTCTCCAACGGAAACTTAAGTTAGAAGGAAAAGTCTTGAAGAGAATGACAGATGTATCTGACAGATGTAGTACCCAGGTATTTTCATGTGACAAAACCATTATGGATTAATTTAAAACTGTATTTATTTATAGTACTTTAATTAAGTATGATAAAATGTTTAGTGCATTTTAAGGCGCATCTGTTGTCACATTTACATGGGAACGTTAGTTGTAATGGTGTATCTTGTGTTGTAGTTTGGGTGTTTGTAAAAAGCAATGACACTTCCATCAATGAAAATATGCATGAACCACAAGAAGGATGAGCAATGAGACATGTGGGTATTTTAAAGTTTTAGTTGAACCCTTAAAATCCTTCAATTTTCACCTAAAACAGGTTTTTTGGGTTAAAAGACTTGTTGTGGGCCACCTATTTTACTGAACAACTTAAGCCTTGCTGGTGTAACAGGAGCGTTTTTCTTGCAGTGTCATCTGTTACTGGAGTGTAGTATGGCTTAAAAAATAAATTTAATTTACTACTAAACTGAATTAAGTGTTTACTGAATCTAAAGTTATGATTGTAGCCTGGAACCTAGTTGGTTGACCAATTTGGTACAATAATTAGTTGTTCCTTCTCTAGATGATTTGTATGTTTTTCACCATTTTCACCTTTAACTTGGAAAAAGAAAACTTACTTATTCCTTGAGAGATCTTTTTTCTTATCATTTGGTGTATAAGGGCATTTTGCCACAACATCCAGATTAAAACAAGTGAGCACTATGCTGTCTTTGTGATAATTAACTTTTTAGTTCTAACTTTATTTGACTAAGGACCATGAAAAACAATGTAATGTTTCTGTGTGTCACTCACTGGTTCCAGTGCTCCTTGGAGACTCTGTAGAGGGTGGCGAAAACCAGTGGCAGGATGACTTGACAGTTCTCCTCTATCAGACTGAGGATGTACTCATTGTTCCAGAAGTAAAGAGCCCGCTCTGCTACCTACAACACACAGAGAAGAGCTGACTTTTATTTCTCACTGGAACATCAACTCTGTTGCAAAGCTTCTTTTAAGAGTTTGTCTTAGGTAATCAAAACTTTTTCAAATATGTAGACATCTTTTTTTCTATTTTGGTATTCTTGTATCACCTGGAAGTGAGGGCTTGAGATACAGGCTGCTATCTGTTTAAAGAGAGGTTCCTGAATCCGTATGAACTGAGATGGCTCTATCACGTCCAGAATCTCCTCAATCTCTCCCAGGAACATCACCTAAACATAACCACACACCAAAAGGCACAGTTTATAACAGTGAAATAAGAGGAGCAATTGAAAAATGAAAAGACAGATTAAAAAAAAAAAGTAAAGGAAAAAAAAGCAGCAAAGAAACATCAGCTGCTTTTTTACCTCACCTCTTTCTGCGTGCAAGTTTTTGGCCAGTACTTGAGCAGCCCTCTGATGATCTGCAGAACAAATGTGAACTCACATTAACTAAAATAAAGACTCATTAGCAATAGCTCAGCAGGGTGACTTGCTGGAGCCTCTCTGTGCCATCTGCATTATATCATACTCTTGCTATGCTTTTGCATTCTGTATAATTTTTTCTGAATGAAGAAGTAAATTAGAGCGGGTGGCCTAAATAAGCTGAATAATCATTTGAAGCTCAAAACGTTAGTGCTCCGACCATCAAATTGATTCATCTGGGGGTACAACTTAGCTGAAACAAATCTAAGATGACCATGAATATTGAATATTTTCCTGCAAGTTGAACATAAAATAAACAGTTGGAAGCTGAGAGCCCAAAATAACCAAAACAATGACCTGGAACTTGCATCCATACAGCTGATGCACATTTTTTTCCCTTAATCTTATTATCTTGAGAACTTTTCATTTTATCATGATTTGTGTTTCATGTAGAGTAATGAAAAATCAGTCTTACATATTCAGTCACGGTAGCATCTTTCTCCATAAACTGCACCACACAGTAGGCCAGCTGTAAGGACACAAACGCAAGGTTAAACACACACACAAACCCTCACATACACTCCCTCGAGCTGTCAAAGACACAAGGGGGCTCTTAGCACTTATCCCTCGGGATTAAACACTGCTAAAGATCGGAAAAGACAAGTTTTCCAAATGTGAGTGTGCACTGCTACATCAGCTCTTGTCTCCTCTCATATAAGCAGCAATCATTTCCTATTATTCAGAGTATGTGAGTATGTGTGTCTGCATGAGTATGTTTTGCGGTTGCCCCCTCCACCCAGGCCGGTTGCCGTGGCGAGTGGGCACCGTGGCGACGGAGACTGTGTGTGCGTGTGTTTATGTGGAAGAATTACTGGCATGAGAGCAGACAGAAACCATATATGGTCTCACCAGAGGAAAGAGAATCACCAGCATAAAAACAGCAGAACAGGGGCCCTACATGGGTGTCACCAGTAGGGAAGAGTTGCTCTTGTGGAGATCTCCAAACAGGGAGAAAAGGCCGTAGAAGGCAGACAGCAGCAGCAGATGCAGGAAGACGCAGGAAATACCACACAGATGAGATCATTAAGGAGGCGGACTGAGAAAGAATAAAACTACAGGCCCCAACTTAGGGCTCACCCCTTCTCCTCCTCAAGCCTGTGAGCGCATGTTAAAGTGTAACTGTTCTAACCTGATTCCGAAATAAACCCGGACTTTTGTTAACTTTGATCAGTTGTCTGAGCATATCTTGGAGCTTTCGTTCTATCGCCCCAAGGAGAACACCAGCGGGACGCGGTCCTCCCGGGGAGTCCGAGGCTGCCGGCGGCTTAAGGCAGAGCACAAACCTTCTGACCGTTTCTGACTGACCACCGAATAACCGACATTTACTTCGGAAGAAGTGATGTCACGGATACGATGTCCCTCAAGGGCAATGTGAGATAGAGTTTAAACCTCTTGTCTCTCGCCTTTTGTCTCATGTCTTTAATATATTAAAAGTAATTTCGCTGAAAATATTCCGCTTTATAATTATTATAATGACATTTTTTGAAGGAGTAGTTAGGTTTTTTTTCTTTCTCTGCCTCCGACTTGATCTGTGGCTCCAATCGTGTAGAACTTTTAATTATATCACAGATGTCATCAGTGTTGCAGATTGTCTTTCTGTCTATCACTTTGCCTAATTACAGGGCAGCTTCTTTCTTGTGCTTCAACCTCAACCTTCGCTGTCCTACACTTTGTAGCACAACATTGTTTCAGCAGTACAGCAATGGAGTGAACGGAGGCTAAAAGAGGTGCAGTTGAAAGCTGAGATGTTAAGCTTGAATATAAAGAAAAGCAGGGAAAAAAAGGATTAAAATATAGGTACTGAGAGGTCAGACTATTAAAAAGCTTTAGAGCAGCATTACAGAAACCACTTGGGGTAAATATGTTGGATTCTGTTGTCAGGTTGGGTTTTGTGGGCGCACGAGGCCATTGTTTGGGTAAGGATTATACGCAGTAGTCTTTTTAAAGCTGTTAAGATGAGGATTTTACCAGTATTTATTCATCAAGGTGAGAGGTCAAGTTATGCTCTGTTTTCTAAGTTGAAGTCATTCTGGAAAGTTCTCATGTTGGCCTCCTAATAAAGTGAGCTAGACTCACTAAAACTACTAAACTTACTAGTTAATGTTATTCTAATATGTGCTTAGTCATTTGTAGCTCTTGCACATTCTGTGTTGTGTTGGTGTCAATGTCATTGGAATCATTCAGCACTTCTGAAACTCTTATATAGCACCTTTTAAACAAATCAATGGCATTCAAAGTCCTTTATAAATGTCTGACGAAAACACTTTAAAACCAACGCCGACAATTAAATAGAAAGATTAAAACAAATTATGTAAATAATGAGAGGAACAAACAAATATTTCGTGCAGAGACTCATTTAATATGTTAAAATATTACCAGGTTTAGTATTACAAATATTTAAGTTAGATTTAAAAAATTTCAAACATTAACTAAAAATACTAAATAAAGAAAAGTACCAAATATCTCCATTCATTTTTGAAAATCTATGAAAATGCATTTTATAGATTATAACTACAAAAAGATAAGAACATTGTGAGACTTCATTTTTAATTTACACTTAAAGATATCAATATTTAAAGACTCTGAAATATGTAGGAGATGTGAAAGGAGCAGAAGCACATTTATGCATACTGTATAGGTTGTATGAATGCAAAACATTTCAAAATTTCTGGACTGGCATGGTGTAAGTGAGTTGAGCCAGTTCCCTGTGTTCATTTTTCTTTTCTTTTTTTCTTTTGATTTAGTCTTTGTTAATGTTGCTTTTTTATGTACAGGGTGTCATCTATTAAAGACTAACAGAGACATACTAATTACAATAACAGTAAAAGATGATATCCTTTTGCTTTATTCACATTTTGTGGTGGGTGGTTGAAGTTTGAACCATTAAAAACTAAAATTAGCATAAATAATGTTATTGTTCTGCTTTGTGAAGCGGCTGGAAGAGAAGATAACAGGTTCTTAATGTCGTTCATGGTTCATAAACTGTTAGTATTTCAGAGAGGTTCCTAAATAGAAAATTAACAAAATAATTTTCAAAATCAATATGAAAACCACTGGTGGAAAAATTTGTAATGTAACATGCTCTTATATTGGTCTGAGTCAGCACTTTTGTAACAGAATTTTGTATTCATTGCAGCTGATTAATTGTAATCTGAGGTGCATAATGTGAGTATAACTTGCTTATTGTAAAAGCATGCATTAGTCTGTGTTGCTCAGAGACAGAAATGGTTTAATGAATATATTTTTCAATGGATATAAATCCCATTTCATCCCATTCTGTACATAAGACTTGAAATTAAAATTTGAGTCAAACATCACCCCTAGATGTTTTTGCCTCTTGGCTTAGATTCAGATTGAGTGTAATTGCTTTTGGGTCAGCCCCTCCAACTGAGCCTCTGAATCAACAATCAACCTCTGTTTTCGCCTGATTTTGGCTGCAAGACATTTTGTGACATCCAGGCTTTTATGCTTAAAATGCCGTTTAAAAAGCAAGCCTGTTGGCCCAAGGTAATTATCAGCAGTTAAAAATGTTTTCCCTAAAGTTGCACGGCTGCTTTAATCCATTATGACCAAAGCTTTCATTTTAAAAAGCTTTCTAAACCCTCAGGGTTTTCTGGCTGGGAAACTTAAAGCTATCCAATAAAACCTTTTATTTCTAAGCCTCTGAAGTAACTGGAAACAGGAAGTAAAAAAAAGAATCTGAGAGGCTAAATATTCTGCTTTTATGGTAAATGAATTGCACAAATTCTTATAAATTGCTGGCAGCATTTCTTGAAAATGACTGGAAAGGTAAAATCACACATACATGTACGCTAAATGAGGTTATAACACGTGATGAACTGATTACTAATCACAAAAACTAAATTGGAGCTCTATAGTATCATTATAATTATTAATCAATATAATGAATTATAATTTTGTGGCATCAATTTTAAACATGGGGGATTATTTGAACATAATTCACATTGTTAAAAGAACTTTGGGACGCCTTATTTTGATATTTACATCCAGAACTGGGTCACTCCTGCTCCCGTCTCTCCTGCGACCCCGTCAAACCGAGTTGTGAGTTTTGAGTGTGTGAATAATGCATGTGTATGAACCATGGGGAGAGCGACGGGGAGAAATGTAGGGCAGAGTGATGCTGAGACCCAGAATACACAAACACACAACTACACACCGGTTTGTGAAGAACAAACTGTACCCTCTGCATAAGCAAATAATGCTTGGCACAAATAAAATGCACAGGCATGCGGACACACAATAAACCGCCTGCCATCTGTGTCATCAAATATTATGATAACCCAAACACACATACACATAGATACACACAGAAATTAAACCAAAGGCATTCACACAGTCTAACTCTAGAGTTGAGAGATCTCTCTGCAGTGTTATTCATGACTCATCTCTGCCTCCTTGTGGTATGTCTGGCACACTGCAGAAATCCCAAATTACCACTAATATGACTCAACTACTACAGAGACATTCACGCTATGAAAATGAAACCTGACTTTCCTCCTCCTGGGATTTATCTTCACATTGTCGTAGATTTATATTTGCATGTGCTGACTTCAGCATCAGGCTTTTAGCTGGAGATTTTGGTGAAGTTGATGGTTAGTTTACGGGGAAAATAATAACACACAGGCCAGACGATGTGGTAAAGAAGCCTGCAGAAGAGCTACAAAGTTCTCTTTTTGTTTTGTTTGATGAAAAAAAATAAATGTATTTTAAGTTGTTTTTGCAACCACTTTCATTGGGTGGTCTATCTTCAAAATATTGGAAACAATATTGTGTTAATTTAGTAATAATTTAGTAATAATAAACATTCATTCAAAATAAACAAACAAAAATTAATAAAAGGAAAAAAGAATTCCGTTCAAGAGGGGCTTTATACATATAAAAGCTCCTCTTGGCAAAGTAAATTTGCTCAGCACAACACAGCAGCCAGACCATCATTCTGCTTGCTACAATGCTGGACAAGACAAGTGTAAAAAAAAAAAAAAAAAAAATTACATAAATAAAAATATTGGAAACAGAACAAGAAAAGATTACCAATGCTGGTCTTCAAAAGTCATTTGAACACATTCAAGTTTCCTTAAACTTGTTAAGTGTCAGCACTTTTGGTTATATAAAATGTATGGAGTCCAACAAAAAAAAAAAAGTTTCCAAAGCAAACAGTGTTTGTAAATCATTCTTGTGTGCAAACAGATATATTTCCAAGATACGGGTTTGTGCAGGTTTATCACTGACCTGTGCATGGAAGATGGAGAGAGACTTTGCCGTGTGCAGCGGGATGAGGACCCGAACCAGGAACTGCTTGTGTTCGGCTTTCAGAGGCAGCGCAAAGCCATTTATGATGCTGAAAGAGAGGGGGTAATAAATCAAATTGATATCTCTCTGTGGTACAAGAACTTTTTTCTCCACTATTTACAAATGATATTATGCATTTCTATTCCATTTTCCTATCAAAACACATTCAAACTCCTGAAAAGATTATTATCTTATTAATTAAATAAATATCTAAGATGATCAATGAGCCCTGTTCTAACAAAAACAGCCATTACAGTTTTCCTTATTTCAAAGCAGCTCATTAAATTATTTGTTTTTCAGCATCACAGGAGAGTTTTCTTAGAAAACAACAGACCGTGTCCTCATTAAACTTTCTGTTCAATTCAGGTTCTGTTTTGCTGAAGGGGTTATCTTAGACAAGGTTAATGCATAGAAATACTTAGGTACCTGGCTGTACAGCACTCATTTTCACATTATATAAGCAACTTACAGCCTTAAGGTGAAAACTAAAATTGCTTTGTTGTAATGAATGTGCTTTACTTTCATTCATACTATTAGACAGGCCTTTTATTTTTTTTCAAATGTCTGTGTTAGACATATCGATCAAACAAAAGTTGCTCTCCAGAAACTTGCTGTTCTTTATCACTGATATAAATAACACCGCCGGAACTGGACAGCTTTGCACATTCATTGTTATATTCATCAGTTCATGCTCATACAAAAGCATCCTCTGTCCCTTACTGGTGTTACTTGTTGACGTTACATCTACAACTTACACCACTCGCGTTGATAGATGGATTTTGTTGAAAGTTCTCCAAACAAATACTGTGTTTGGCTGCTGTTTCTAGCTTACTGATGTTTCTAAATGGCCTATGCATTTCTATGGTATGGTTGTTGTCACTAACTATGATTGCATGCAGGCATTGGGGGTTTTAAAAAATGTTTGGGGGTTTGCATTTCGCCAGGCAGGCAAGGAAAAAAAAGATGATTGCCTGGTTAGATAAAGGTCAGATCGATTTTTCAAAGGATTTTCAATTAGCAATGACGCAAAGAAAAGTAACCCTTATGTGAGAAGATGAAAGTATTTCCTCTTATTGAACTCTTTCAATTTGTTCAAAAACAGGGGTTGATGAATTTTTAATTCACTTATCACCTAATAGATCAAAGAATGAGAATCTACAAGCTTTTCAATGATGATCAAATATAAGAATAATCTTTGGCTCCGAAAGAGGAAGCACCAACGTTTTGCCTCCCTTGAAGCTAATAGCTCTTTAGAGAATGTGAAGCCATGTTGTACCAGTTTGCATGCTGGGTAATGCTGTGATAGCCTGGTTAGCTTTTGTTTTCTTTTGTTAAAGACTGGTGGACAATGGACTAGAGAGAGAAAGGAAAAAAAATTCTCCTTTAGAGAGAAAAATCAAATGCTGTGTGGAAGACCTGAGAATTTACCAGCTGTTTTTTTGCCTAAATCTGATCCCTTTTATGTCCAAATTATTAAAGTAAGCAATTTATAATAATCCCAAAAACATTCAATAGTGTTTATTCATGGAGTCATATGCAGTATGTTTCATGAGTCCCTATTTAGATGATAAAACTCATTTAAAAAGTCTTTTTTTTTTTTTAAAGCTGCAGTTGAAACATATTGTTTAGGATTAGCTGCTGAGGATTAAAAATAGACTGAGATATGACTTCAGAGGCTGGAGCTACAGTTTGAGCGTAGAAACAATGTCCTAAAGTTAGAATTCAAAGACTGTGCATACAAGAAACAGCCTCAGAGAAAGCTGACACATGACGTCAACTTCACATTTTCTACCTTACCATAAATACACACGGCTTATGATAACATTCTTTTAAATGGATATGGTAAACTGAGAACATGCTGTTAGAAACTGCCCCAGTTTCTAACAGCATCTTTGCCTCAACAGCATCTTTGCCTCATAGAACATTCCTTCAGTAATATTTCCCCCTGCTGCTCCTCTAATCTGTTTTCTGCTTCTCTCAACCTTTTTCTGAATACCTCTCTGTCTTCTTCCTCTCTTTCTCTGTTCTTGTGCATCCTCTCTCACCCCTCCATCCCTCCCCCTCTCCCTGTGTGGGAGGAGCTATAAATACCTCTGTTACCAGCAACATGAATACAAACCTCTCTCTCCTCTGCTGCTCTTCATCCTTCCTCCACCTCTGACTCACTCATCGCCCTCTCCATGTATCCCTCTACTTCTCCTTCTCCTCTCACCTTGGACTTATCCTTTCCCCTTAACTTCCTCCTCTCCATGTGTGATCTAAGAAGTCACCATCCATTTTTGAGTTCACTTTTTGATCATTGACAGCTGAAACGGTGGTTGTGGGCTAGAAGAAAAATGTCACTCTTTATGAATCACTTCAGCTGTCGGGAAACAGGCCAAGGCTTTTTCAGAACCTTGTGAACTCAACAAGCATTCATGTTTCCAGTCAGTAAAAAGCCGAAAAGATAAAGCTCTTTAGAGTTTTGTATAAGTCTTATTTGAGTCTGATCTTTTGTGTCTATTGGCTTATAAAGACCACAACCTATGTGGCTCAAAAGTAGTTTTGAAAAACTACTCAACTAGTTTACAAAATCACCTTTTCAAAGTTGACTGTTCTATCCATCACCTGGGTGAAAGACATCATAAAGTTAAGGAAAGATGGTAAGAAAAGTTTGCAATGACTTAGGAAAATATGACCAGAATTGAATGAGAAACCAATCACACTTATGACCCTCTTCCACTCACACCTACTCGGTTCAGCGCGACTTGACTTGACTCAGTTTTTAGGGTTTTCTATTTGGTAGTAGAATCTGGTACCAGGTGTTCTTTTAGCACCTATTTAGCCAGGGTTTCAAGCGAGCTGAGTAGGGTAGCTGTAAATGTGGTAGTGACGCATGCTAGTGGTTGGTCAGGGAGTGACGTCACTGGATGAGTCATAAAAGCGACTTTTGTCCAACTCTCCTGAACCATTTTCCCATCACATTACACCTGTCTTGCAGCATCTCCATTGGCTTCCCGTCTCATACCGTATTCAATTTAAAATATTACTACTCACTTACAAGGCCATCCATAATCTCGCCTCTCCGTACATCACAGGTCTCATCCATATTGATACATCTGTTTGCGCTCTTAGATCCTCTTCCTCCACCTGTCTCACTGTACCCCATTCACGCCTCACCTCCATGGGGGGCAGAGTATTCAGTTTATGGAACTCACTTCCCCCTAAACCTCTGCAAAATTGACTCACTTCCACTCTTCATGATCCAAACTCAAGACTCATGTTTTCAAACTCTGCTGCTCCCCTATGATCCTAGCAACAGGTACATCATTGCCTAGATGTTTTCCATTATTGTGTCGTATTTCTGTTGCATAGCAATTATGTCACAGATCTATTTTTTGACTTGCTATGACAATCCCATCCAAATTGACGTGGTAGTCAATTGTAATGGAAAACAATCTCAAATGAATAGTATAGTTGAGTTGGGTAGAGCCAAGTAGGCACTGGTGGGAAACAGGCTTTACGTTGCGCTGTAGTGGAGGTTTGCAACACTGAAACTAAAAATACAAAAAGTTCTTTAGATGATTCGTCTAATGCACTTTTTTCGATTACAGGTGGATGGAAGGAAGAACTTTAGATATGATATATTACTAACTCGATATAATGTTCAATACATTACTCTATCATCATGGTTACTCATTTAAAAAGGAAACAAAAGGGCCCAAAAGAGAAATATATTGTTATTACAGACTGCTCACATTCACCTTCCTGTCTTCATATTTGTCCAAATAAATAAATATAATCAAGTCTTGCTTTAATAGTTGCGCAAACATGGAATAATGGAATCATCTGCTTTCTTTCATAAAGCATTTCTTGTGCCACAGGACAAAATAAAGGAAACACTGGAGCATTTAGATCATTTAAACCACTCTTAACAAGGCTGCTACTTCAGTACTTTTGGCTCATTCCACTCAGTTAGGAAACTTCTTCAACAAAAAAAGACTGTTCAAACAGATCCAATATTATGCGTCAGATGGATGAGAAATCAGCTGTTGGGCACCAAATGGTCATTGAATAGTTTGATGAGTCTGAAAAGGATGTGAATTACACAGTCTTTGCAGTCACCAGATGTCAACACAATCGAACATGTACGGGAGGTTTTGCACTAATGTGTTGAACCACTATCAAAACATTAAATAAAGGAATATCTTTTGGAAGAAAGATGTTACATCTCTTTGGTGGACTCCCACAGGCTCGCAAAGTCAGGGTCACAGTATGCTGAATCTGTTTTGGTGGTGCATATTGTCCAACACCAAACTAATAGATTTAGGGTTTTCTAATATGTTGCCCATCTTTAATTATTCAGAGTTACCTTTATTCATCTTCGCTTTAAACATACTACACAGGTACGCAGTTCTGAGTCATTCGAGTCAACAGACGCTAGATAACCGGTAACACCAGCACTTCATTTTGATGTAGCGCTTTCATTTCTCTATTTGTGATAAAAGCTGGGAAGAGATCTGTTTGAAAGGAGGGCTACTGGAGCTTCTGTTGTAAACTTGTGTTTTTCCACCTGAAAGTATGAAAGAACAACATAAAGCTCTTTGTGATTCTATGGGACCTTTAAATAATAATCAAAGCTTAAGAAAAGAGTATATTTAGGTTCATCAGAATCCAGCCCTCCTCTCATGTGCCTTCTGTACTTCTGTAAGTGTAAATAAAATAGAGGTGGAAAATCAAATACCCTGATATGAAATAATGTACAGAATGTTGTAGTTTAAATGCAGCTAAAAATAAGCAAGTTCTGTTTTGATATTGCTAAATAAAGGAAGATAAAGACAAATACTTGCTCGACAGTACTCGCATGGAGAAAGAAGAAAATCCGTTTGCAGTATATATATCTATATATACAGTGCCAGTCAAAAATTTGGACACACTTTCCCATTAAACCAGTGGGAAAGGATGCAGATAGTCTGGATACATCTAAAACGTTTAAGCACCTTGAGGCTAAGAGATCAGATGACAGCCGCTGGGCTCTAGATCGCAAACAAGATTTGAACAAATCAGCTGACAGTTGTGTCTTTTTTGTTTATTTGCTTTGGTTTGGGATATTTTCAACCAAAAGCAGCTAAGTAACGCTGCTAACGCTAGGTCTTCACCTTGCTGCAGAGCTGTAGGTTCACTCCTAGGTAATTCCTAACCAAATAAGATGCACTCAGAGTGCAGACCTCCATCAAGCCATCGTCATTTTTTTTTGCCAATGATTGTGGGCATTGTTTTTGAGTTAGAAGCTCTAATGGCAAAAATTATCCCTGTCTCCCCATAGTAAAGAATCCTTTAAAGAATTCCTGCATCCAGGTGGTCATCTGGAAAACCTCCAAAATTCAATCACTGGTTTTTTATTCCGTTTCTGAGATTTCCTGAAAATTTCATCAAAATCCATCCATAACTGTTTAAGTTATGTTGCTAACAGACAGACCGACAAACCAAAGCCGCCGAATACGCAAATGCAGCCTTGGCGGAGGTAAAAATAATAAATGAATAGAACAAAAAGTTGTTTTTTATGATAAGCTAAGCTAACCACCAGCCTCACACGTAAGAGAGAAATGAGACTGATAGTGATCTTTCAATCTCACAGTAACAGCAAGCACGTTCACCAAAATGTCGTTTTTCCATTTTCTATGCGGAAAGAAATGAGGGGGAAAAAACACTAGATACAATCACCATGTTTGAATTCTTCACTGTCTCTTTACCTTTTTTTCTTTTAATCACTGTCATCTCTCCTCATCTGTCCCTCTAATCGATTTGTGTGAGAGGACACACAATGAAATTTGTTTATTTATCATTTCCCTTCTTGTTCTCACTTCATCTCTGTCTTGCTCATATTTTCCCTCCGAGACAAAGAAAGGAATTACGCAAACATATGACTCATATTTTGTTCTGGTCTTTAACCCCTCCCCTTGTTTCTGTTTCCCC
>JAOXYM010000005.1:5805260-5821007 GCA_028567055.1 Leptatherina wallacei | reverse complement strand
CGGTAATAAAGAACTCATCACTTCTAGTCACATAAGCGAACATCTGATTACTCAAGTACCCACCGGTATAAACCGATCAGGTCAGTGACGACTTCAGGCTGCCAGAGAGGGAGGACAAAGACCCAACCCTAGTGAGACAAGTTGAATCCGTTTACATGGTTTAAAAATGTTCAGACTGCATCGTTATTGTAGATTTTACTGGGGATGTGTTCAGACTTCTTTCTCAGTCAGAGCCACAGTTAGCCCCACTCCATCAGAACTCAGCAGGTCACCTTACACCTGTGTGCCTAGGGTTATCAGTGCCATACAGAGTCAACAGGAGGGTGATACTGACTGGGAATGGATGTCATGGTCGTAAACCATCCATTGACTGAAGGAGCGGTTCATCACTTGCACCATCCCAGCTCCTCCACCAGTTCATTTACCTTCAAGTCCAGATGTCAAGTTGTTCTATGTGCTTCTCTGCTGAGAATAAAACCAAAACTAGAGTTAATACAGGCTTTGTGAACCATCATGAAATTTGGCCACTTCAAACAAAAACTGTAAATATTCATTTTGTTAAACAGGATGTGATCAGAATAGTTTTCAGTCATCGCCTCAGTCAGACCTCCATCAGAACTCCAGCAGGTCACCTTACACCTGGTGGTCGAACAGGGTCCTCAGTGCCTGGCTGGGTCAACAGGAGGGGATGCTGACTGACTGAGGTGTCCTCGACTGGTCGTGGACATCATCATCATTTGCACTATCCTGGTAACTTTATCATACGGGCTTCCTCACCTGGAGACCTGCCCAGAGTGCCGAGGGACAACAGATTCCACAGGACACGAGGGAGAACCTGCAACAAGTGAAAACAATTAGCAACACTGTTCGAGGGACTCAACACAGGACTGGCAAATGTTCAGTAGAGGGATCAGAGGGGATACCAATCAGTCATGAATTCTCAGACTGGGGCGGTATAAATTAACTCATCACTTCTGTTCATTATTGTAGCGTTAGAGTACTGACCAGACACCAACCTGATAAGATGAGCAGCCGTGCATCATGTCAATTTCCTCCATCCCTCAGGTCAACGTCACACCTCTCACCTAAAGAGCAGAGGCAGGAAGACGTTTAAACATTCATATTAGAAATTAAACATCTTGGTTAAACAATTAGATCAGGTGTGGCACGGACGTTTCCACATCCATGTTTCCAGTCAGACCGTTGGTAACCCCAACAGGCCATCCCCTTATTGCCATGGCTACACCAGTGGGTTCACCTTTTCAGGTTCTGGCATTAACACAAGGCGTAAGACATGCGCAGGTGTCATCATGAAGGAAACTGGGTGTGATGCACCTGTGCCAATCCAGTGTCTGCATGAACACGCTGCTGAGGGTGGATCACTCACCAGGATGAAGCTTTGGGGCCAATTCAGGGACCTGCAGACAAACAAATATTCAGTTAAGGTTCAGAGGAAAGTCTGAAAAACACCACTAAACATGGATCTCTACTGATGTCAGATATTCCATTTCTCAACACTAGTTCAGACGAACGAGATTCCAAGTATATCTCATCATTTCCAGCAGGTCTGGGAACTACAGCGTATAAGTGCATCAAAAATCTCACCTTCAACTGGAACACATCCATGTCACCGAAGCAGCAGCTGCAGGATCTGGAAGACAAGTTTGTTTTCTAAATAGATAGAGCCAATACAGCAAAATCCTTAATAAGTTTTTCAAGCTTTTAAAAAAAAAAACCTGAACTAACAATGCAGTTGCTCAGTTGTTCGTGTCGTTTCACATCGGGTCAAAGTGAGCTAAGTGTAATCATCATTGAAACTGCATTCAAAAAGGCTGGTCATGATGAGCACAGAAAATTATTCTTACCATGATTCATCAGGGTAATCATTTCCAGAGCAGACACTGTAGAGGTCCTGTAGTGGGGGGGGGAGAGACTTAGTTGAGAGTAGTAATGTAGGTGAACATTTAGATAAGTAGTTGTATGTTTGATCAGGGCTTTGGTGACAAATTGCCATGTGACATTAGTCGTCCAGGTATTTAATGGGTGCTAACCCATGTCATCCTTTCAAACTGAACCAACCCTCTTACTTCACATATAGGATACTTACATGATGAGGAATCTTCACCCATAGAAAAGTTGTCGAACCTCCACCTAATAGATAAATCAATAGATTAGTAAAATCCACAAACTCCACATCTCATCAGTCCAACTAAGGGCAAGTCAGATTAAAAGGTTGACATCACTATGATCAGCCATATGCTTGTCAATTTTTAAAGTCATCATGTTGAAACCCACTACTGAATATCTGAACTACACATTTAAAATCCCACCTTTGTTCATTTCCAGCCTCTTTGAGGAGCACTGCAGACGAGTGAAGGTCATCCTGCAAGGAGGAACACATTTATTCAGTCCTGAATTTGAAGTAAAAACTGAGTTTAATTGTCTTTGATGGCCGATCAGGTTAATAAGCTAGCATCACAAGAGTCAGGCATATGCTTGTCTGTTATTAATTCATCAGTTCAGGAGCCAGATATTTTCCTTTAATAAAACATGATCAATAGAATTACTAAAGCTGCTCACCTGCCAAGTTTTTCACGTCTCATCTTCAAAAAGAAAAGAAAACTGGCGCTTAGGACAGCTGTTGGAGAAAATATAAGTTGCATTAAACCACAAACTAATAAGTTCAAATTGCTTATGACGATTTTTGGAGCCAACATGCTTCTCAGAATCTGGTAAAGGGGTATCTTCAAAAGCCAATTCAGCAAGAGAGAGTTCAGAGAATCATCACTGCAGCATATAAAGCTCCTCATAAGCTGAAGAACCAACTACAGGCCCATCTCCGTTAGCAGAGATGCCAAGCTGATTAATAACAATCAGAGAGGGTAGGACAAGAAAAAATTTTTGTTTTAAAATTACCTCAGGTAGGATGCATCATCATCTTCCTCCAACCTGAAAGAAACAGGAAGGTTTTTAATAAATTATCAAAGAAATCATTTGATTAATAAACTCCCCTTATTGCTACTCAGAATATTCAATTATGATATCTCCAATACTTATTCAGTGAGAGAGTTCAAGTGAGACATCATTGTAGCATGAGCGGTACATAGTGCCCGCCACTTAAAAAAATGTCTTTTTTTTTAAAAAAAACCATGCACTAAGCTTATAATTAAGCACAAGTAATGTCTTTACCTTTGTAGCTACTGCATACTGGGTAGGTCACCATCTGCAAAGCGAGCAAAGAACTGCATTAGCATGGCGTAGTTAGCCATTCCAGTCACCCACCACGTGACGGACCCACGTGTTTGCATGAGCCGGCAAATATATACAAGTTATTAAAATAAAAATACGTCTCGCATCAGAATAATAAAAGTGCAATCACAGTCATTCAGTACAGGTCTGTGAAAGTTATCATCATTGAGAGACGAAGCTAAACTGCGCCAAACCTGCAGCGCCCATTTCTGCCCACTTCACTAAATAAATAATCTGAAATTTGAGTCGTGACTGTCACAATACTACAAGCAATGTGGGGGAAAAGTGTCTTCCTTTAAGTTAATAAAGATATCCGGCAGAAATTAGAAGGATTTTCTGGTGGATGGTTGAGGATTGATTTTGGTCTGTTCGGTGTTGCACTGAAACACCTCCCAGAAGCTGCTAGCTTAAACACCACTAGTTTGTACCGGGGCAATAAAACAGCATTCAGCTGCAGGTCTACTGCAGTTTTATGCTGTAATATGATCAATCCAGTAAGCATGAACACTCTAAATATAATGGAGAGGCTAAGACTATGTAGATGTTCTTACCTCAACCAGATGCCAGAAGGAAGTGGAAGAAGAAGCAGATGCATTTGGTTTTTATGTCCGCCAACAAGACTCCTCCCACCAGCAACTTTGACCGGGAAAACCATGAGGAGAACTACTTCCCATCGGCTTTTTTCAGCTTGAATCATTTTATATACTCGAAACTTATTCTTTATAGCAGAATAATTTATTGAATTTATTTATTTGTGTTTTTTTTGTTTGCTTTTCAACTGAAGACACGTTTTTAAAAAAACTTGATACGCTTCAGGTCCTACGTCATTTCCGTTTGAATTCACGAGAGATCAGTGTTCATATATGTCTATGTCAGTGTTGAGATGTTTTCGTCCACTAGGGGGCAGCAGAGCTACAGAAACGTCTCACAGTAATACAAGTTGGTTATCCGGAGGACAACTTCGTCTTAACAAAAGATTTTAAAAGAATTCAAAGATAAGTTTTTCCTAGTTAGATACAAAAAGTAAGAGAAAGAATCTAAATCTAAAGAACAATTATAGGTGTAGTCAGAGAGAACATGAAGTTAGTTGGTGTAATAGAAGAGGAAACAGAATATATAGGATGTGATGGAGGAAGATGATTCGCTTTGGCAACCCCTGAAGGGAACAGCTGGAAAGAAAAAGAAGGAGATGTGGGACATTATAACATAAGGAAAACTAGTCAAACATCTACAGCTTAATTTAAAAAAAATCAGGCTGTAGTACTTATTAAAAAGCAAAAACAACCTCCCACATTATGATATTTAAAGTATGAACATGGACAATAATGTTACTTTCTGCTCAGGTTTTCATAGAACTGGGAAATTACATTTTATAATCATTTCAATACATGGTCAGACTCCAAAATGAACTTTCACCCTTATGCAAGTACTCTACAAGTACACCAAGTCTACAGATGGCTGGATGAGGAAGTAATACATTAACGTATTTACTAATGAAAAGGGAAAAAAAGACACCAAAACGCACTGCACTCGATTTTTCTTTAACTTTTATGAAGAAGAGGATTGTACAGCACAAGTTGTGCTGTACAATTTAAGGTCTAAAAGTTCGAGAGAAGAAACCATTAACACTGAAACATCTTAGAAAAATATAACAATATAAATCTGAAATTAGCGTCTCTCATGTACAAGGTACTCCATGGATTTGCTTGTCCCTCTTTTAAATGATTTTTTTTTAAAAGAGGCCTGACAGCGGTACCAGGGCCACCACGAGATAAAACCTTGTGGTGCCATTTAGACGTCCTGCTTTTGGACAATCTGTCAGTAGAATAAATATTCTCTAACACTCCTGTTTTAATAAGCGTTCCACATATTCCATCTTTACGGCTCAAAGAACATCAGACCTGTGATCATTTTAATGCTTGTGTTGTGTTTTCTTGTTTTTTATTCTATCTCCTTACCTGCCCTGCAACCAAAGGTTGGAAATTAGCATTCTTTGCTATAATCTGGCATGTTGACATCATGCTTTTTTTGGTAGTGATGTTCATTGATCTGCATTGTGCCAATGGAATCAACTAATATAATTACAAAATGAGCAGTAAACACATTTTACACATTTCATAGGAAGAAATGGAAGAAGACAAATGAGCAAACTTCAGATAAACCAGTGAACAAGAGAGGTGCAAGAAGCAAACAAGGCATTAAATAGCAGAGAATTACAAAATTAATATTTTCAACATTTACATTTTTTTAAATACACCATAAACTTTAGTCATATTAAGTAACTGGCAGAGTTTTTCATGAACCCAGTAAAAAAAGGAACTAGACGCTGGCCAGCACACAAACAGAACTGCATTCAGTAGCTTTTATTGCTACCTAATGCAAATAGGATTTTAAGGCTCTGCATCTAATGCGTTGGGTTATTTGCTTCCTGATTCTTATCACATAGAGCCTGAATGTTTGTTACAACTTTATGACTAAAATGCTTGCAGACAGGGACATAGAATATTTAAATATGTTGGTTTCATATGTGTTTTTAAGACTAAAAGACAAGCTGAAGTTTGCTTTATTAATAGTGAAGTCATGGTTTTTCCCTCAGATGTATTAGTATTGTTGACATGACAAGTTGAGCCTTGAACTAATGTAAAGTGGTATAATGTTATGTGCACACTCTAATGGCACCACCACTATTGGTAACAGTATTATTACCACTAATGGGTTTTTAAATGGAACAGTTTTATGTCTCATTGCTAAACATATGTTAAGACACAACATTAAAGGATTCGTCTTTGTAAATCCGGTTTTTCTTTGTGAGATACTAGACCAGGGGTGTGAAACATATGGCCCGGGGGCCAAAACCTGCCCACCGCAGGGTCCAATCTAAACCTGTCATATGAGGGTTTTTTTGGTATTGTGTCATGTATTTTTGGTTTCCTGCTTTATTTTGTAGTTTCCTCCCCCTGTGGTTCTGGTTCAGTTCTACCTGGTCCTGTTTGTTCATCTAATTCACCTGTTCTTCATTTGTGTATTTATTCTGTCTTGGTTTTCAGTTCCCTCCTCAGTTCATCCTGTTGGTTCACCCTGTCATGCGCTTGCTGAGTTTCCCTGTTGTTGTTCCTGTTTAACGTTACTTTTCCTTCTGCCTCGTCGCCGTCGTGCATTCGGGTCCGTTCATCCATGCTCGCCACAACAAAACCTTTAATCTTGATAAAACCATCTTCATTTGTCACACTGTTTGTTACACTACTACAACAACCGTTACTATGAGAGGTCTGATGGGATGCAGAGGTTTGCAACTGGCTCATATGATGTTTAATCCATTGAATCAACTAATAACAGTGAAGTTTTAGCCTAATAACTAGTCTCCAATCAGTAATATACATACAATTCTTACTAATAAATGACTCTGGAGGCTTTGATTAGGATTAGGGATGGGCATAATTAATCGACGATCAGTTAATCGATCGTTAAGAATTTAACCGTTTACATTGTCTTTTAATAGATTAAACTAATCCATATTTAAACTGGTGCTGAAGGTGTATGTGTTAAGCTTCTATTTTCCAGTGTAACCATTGAATGAATCCCATTTAACGGCCAGAGTCGTTCATCTTGTAATAAAGATCTAGATGAAGAGACACACTGGGCTTTTTCTACTTTCACTTCATTTTAATATAGGCTGTAAATATTGAATTTTAATATAAAAATATTAACGATTAATCGATCGCTAATTCTCCTGATAATACATCACCTTCATCTAAAACATCTATAAACTGGTTGTTGGAATAATGTTGTGTTATCTCTCCTGTTCTCCTCAATCTGTTGCTGAGCACAAACTAAATAAACAAGGTTAAAAAAAAAAAAACAACAAAAACACTGGATGACAAGAATTCACAGAATCGTGTCAAACTGTTTTTATTTCTACAAAAAAGTCAATAATTTATTGGAAATTCAGGCTGTAGTAACTCTTGCATATGGGCATGCACAGAAAAATCACAATTCATCAAAGACACGCCCGCGGACACATCCTCATCCCTTTAGGTTGAACAGATCACCAGAATCCAGGAACTCGTGCTAACACACTAAACTGTACACGACTACTCATGCGTTTCTGTGCATGTGTTCAGGCGAAAGGGGCAAAATGGGTTCAACTGGTTAAAAAACATAAATCTGCTATTTTATATACTATCTGTGCAAGATATTATAAATCAGAATAATAATGTCTAAATACTGACTGGATGGGCAGGGTTGTGACCATATATCTAAGCCTTTAACTTCAACTGATTACCAATAAGCTGCCGGACAGATAATCAGTCTCACTGATGAACATAAAGAAAGAAACATTAAGATTTCCAGAAAAAAAAATCCCCCACTGATCAGTCATAGCTGTCATGAAATCCTCCTTTTCTTTTGGCGGCATATCAACACTTCGGCTGTTTCATACTGTCAACTCAAAAAAAAAAAAGCGGAGATGCACAACTTGCTCTTGAAAGTGGATCAAATGTAAGGTGCTCTAAAAAAAAACTAAGAAGAGGGAAGAAAGGAGCCAGGAGCTGCTGAACTCAGTCACAAACTGCTTCTCAAGCTTTTTCTCATAGACTTCATTGCAAAATCTGCAGCTTGGCTCCACCAGTTTGTAAATACCGTCTTGTGCAGACTCAAGTGCACCGCAACATAAATGCCTTATTGCATAATTAAGACTTTGTAGCTAACATAAATGATTAATGCCTCTAAGGACCTTTATCACACAAACATCATCTGAAGGCACTTTAAATATAATATACAGGGATTGTCCATCGTTATTCAGCAGCAGGGGAAACACAACATTACCCGGTTTTCATCACATTAGATACTTAAAAAGAATTTGAATTGTCCAGTTTTACTGAAACTCAGCTAACACTGAGCTATGCTGATGCCTCTTCTTCAACGAGGGTGACGATGAAGGCGGTGATGAGGATGCCACAGGTGTGAGGGTGACGCTGTAGAGGTTAGTGATGAAGGCCTCCCAGCCGCGACGAAGCGCTCGGTCAAAAGCCTGCAGGGGAAGAGCAGGGTGAAGGTCAGCACTGATGTGTCACTGAAATCAGGTTTTTTTTTAAAACTCTTTCCCTGAAGTTATTTGAAACAAACTATTTGAAAGATTCTCCATGAGCCATGTTGTTTATCTTGTTTTTTGTTTAAATGTGATAAGAAATTCATTTCCGTGCTGGTTATCTTGCTGTGTGCTTGTTGGTTTTTGCATATTCACCTATCTGTCTCTGATTATAAACCTCAGGTTACTGCTGGATTTACCTGGAAATACTGTTTCCGTGTTGTTCCGTGAACAAGCTGACTATTGTCTTTGGAGGTGATGGAGAATTACAAAAATGTTTCCAGGTAAATTCCCAGTAAAAAAATAATGACTCAAAAAGATTTTTTTAAAGAAATTTTGTCTGTAAAAGGAAATTGTAGCCCGATTCAAGCCTGTTGCTAGGGGTAACGGGTGACTGTGAGCCATTTGGGGAAAACTCGACCAGCACTTCTTTGAGGGAAAAAAGACACAAACTTTAGAATATGACCAACAACTACTTCTGCAGTGACTGTGGTCAGAAAAGCTTCTGATCTCACGTCTCTGAGGTCCACGGGCTGCACTGATTAACAGCAGAGGAATGTTTAATGCTGTTGGTTTAGTGGGGAGGTCGGAGCTGCCCTATTTCATTCCACTGATCAAAGAACATGATATGGGACCCGCAGGAATGCCACCTCTGAGTGTGTGTGTGTGCATCTGTTGAGGCATAAAATCTTTACGACGTGGAGAACAGGTGAAGGTACACGCCGTCCTATGAACCCGGCTCCAGATTCATTTTTCATGTCATTAAAAGTGACGTAAAGGAAAATCCTGTCAGAGGCTACTTAATGTGTTGGTGACATGCTGCTGTACTTTGACCCCGGTCCAGGTCTTTTATTAAGGTGATTTGATAAGTTTCCATGGTGATTAATAACCCAGTGTGTGCTATGTGGAGGATGATTAGACATAACTTTACCCTCTGAGCGCTCAGTTATGTAACCCTGAGGGAGGGAAGCCAAATGTGGGAACATATGTAAATATGAGACAGAAAGCAGAAGTTAAGTTATTCAAACAGACAGGCAGCATCTCACCTTGCGATAATTCTTTACAGAGTTCTTTTTTACCATCTTCATCCCTTCTTCTTGCTCCTTTTTCATCTTCCTCTCCTCTTCCCCCTCCTCTTCTCTTCCTCTCTTCTTATCTCGGATCAGGACTTGGTCATCTGCATCCTCACGAACTGGGAAATGAATAAGGCCGGGCTCCTTCCCCGTGCCGGCTTTCTCGTTTTCTTCCTCCATCTTCTTCAGCTCTACCTCGATTTTTATCCCTGCGTCCTCCAGGACGGGGGAGTCATCTTGGGTTTGCACCTCGTCAGGCTTCCCCTCCTTCTGCTTCCTCCTGGAGCTCCTTCTCCACCTGCTGCTGTGGCGGCTGGGCTTCCTCCGCAGGAGAGTCTCTCCATCATCCTCCATCATGAAGTCAAACACTTCTTCATCTGCCCCTGAGTTGTGTGTAACAGTAAGGGGCGAGCTGGTCACGACTCCTCCTTCTTTGCTCCCGTCATCTACCCTATTCTCCTCTTCACTCACTCTCACCTCGGTGGCCGTCTCAGGTTCGTCGAGGCGACCGTAGAAACCGCTGGATTTGTCCAGGAACTTTGGAGCCCGGATGGAGCTTCGGACTGAGCTTTTCCTGGAGTTCTTGCCAATCGTCATCTTCTCTTTGTGCTCTTCTTTCAGTATTTGTCACTTGTAGGGGGCCCCTGCTGCACGCTCACTTCTACTGAATCTTACTTTCTCCTTTTTTGTCCCTCCTGGAAGAAAGGGGGCAAGAAAGATTAGAGATTAATGCTGTTATATAACACTGCCCTCATCCCATAAGGCCTCTTTCTTCCACATACATGGAGCTTAACCATTTCATAGTCGACCCTAGTAGTGAAGGAAAGATAGAAGTGGAGACAAAATCCCCTTAAAGATCCCAGATAGATAATTCTCCTGCAAATACCAGCGTGATGGGTACAATATGCATGGAAATCTGTACAATCTGCTGCTCTGGATGGTATGTACCTTACAGTGCATCCGCTATGCAAGCATCACAAGGGTTTGACTGTGTGTGACTGGGTGTAGAGGTCAGGGTTGATGTTATCAGGTTTGTGATAATAACTGGATGTCAAAACTAAAGACACTGTGTTCCTACAGTTAAAAGCAAACACACATGCACATGCAGAGGCAGACTTTGATAGTGAACAGCAGCCAAAATCAATGAGTTCACATTGACGGCCCATTGTCAAAGTCAAAGTACTTGTTGGTTTGTTCTCTGATATTAGCCCATGTTACTTCAATTTACAACCATTCTGGGTCATTAAAGAATAAAAAAGTCCTCTTCCGAAAAAATACTACATAAACAACGCAGGTTAGTATTCTTTCCATTTTTTTTTCTCAAATCACTAAATCAACTTAGTCCCAATCAAAAATACCAAATATATAATTATTCAAGTTATTCTAACCCTATAAATGCTGATTCAATCTTGTGATGTCAATGTTTTATGATAAAATACACATAAAATGAGTTATAGAGTTTAAAGATCAAAATAAATGTTTTTACAACTTTTTAGTACATTTAAGACTGATTGGGGGAAAAAAATCGTTTTTGTCTTCTAATGACCCAAAAATAAGTAGTAAATTTGTCCTTCAAGAAAAATTTAAACAGGAATTTCAAGAGAAAAAACCTTACACAAAAAATAATCATGGGGTAAAAAAACCAAAATGGTGGACATAAATCCCCTGAAAAGACATAAATGTCCCTAATGACCTTTTTTTCCTACAAATATGACATGGAGCTTAACTCATATCAGTGATGTCCCAGTAGCCGTGAGGACAAAACACCTGCTGTTGGCATCACTGATTGGGCCGACGCCAGAGGTGAGACAGACTTTCAGAAGCCAGTGAGACACTTAAAACTTTTCACATTAAGTTACATAAGAGGAAAAGAGAATCAACAAGAATAATCTGACAAAAACACTCAGATTTTTTCTTTTATTTTTTGGCTTGCTGACTTTATCCTGACCTTCTTATTTTATGCAAACAACAGCAGTTTTTGAATAAGAATTAAATGTATTTAAACATTATTTGTAATAAGTATGGCCTCCACAAGAGGAATAATAGCAACAAGTCTATTTGCATGAATCTAACCTAAAAAAGAGAGAGTTCCAGTCTTACCTTGTGTCCTGCTGTCTCTCTCTCCTCCGTGTGTGTTTTCCTGCTGTGTGTTAGTGAATGACTGAGAGCTCGGCAGCCCTGCATACTCCCCTAACCAACAACGTCACACTCCAGCCCTGCCCAAACCTGCACATCCGTCCTTATCAATGCAAGCGCACACACACACACACACAATCACACACAAACACAAGCAGCAAAGCACCCTCGCTATCAAGGACTCTTTGTCTCCTTCTGCTCACAAAACGCACCCCTCCTCTTTACATCCTTCAGCACACTCGGAGATAACTCTTGGCTTTAAAATCTATAATATAGACGCACAGTGCTTGCGCACAGGTGTGTGTGTGTGCTCGAGTGCGCTCAGCAAGAACTAAAAAATGTAATCAGGGAAACATCTTCCCCACCAGCAGCAAACCTCTGTTATCGTTAAGAGTGAACCTCCTGCTCAGCTGACTGCAGGGCTCAACTTTAACCTAAAAAACACACAATCCATAAACCTCAACAAATAATAAAAAAGGGGAATGATACACACTCATACAAGTGTTCAAAATTACACAACATGTATGTAACTAAATGTTTTCTGCGAGATTTTATATTCACAGCTGATGGTTTTCCTCTTCCCACTTTAAGAGAGCAGCTTTGTGTACCGTCAGCTCACCATACTCAGAGTTTTGGATTTAAATACAAATAATGGATGAAAATATAATACTTGTGACATTAACAATCAATTTGCAAAAGTCAGACTTTACTTGACTTCAGCAAATTGGTTGGAAACCCACACATTACACAAAACACGACTCAGTTTGAATGAAGAAAATACAAATACATAGAAACTCTTTTTAATGACATTTCACCTTATTGGCACTGGACACAATAATATACTCTGTGAACACGTAACTACAATCGGTCAAGGTACAAACATGCTGCTGATAAATTGAATGACATCATTTATTAGATTGATTGGAGTCAGATATGTCTGAGGTCAGTGAGAAATGGTGCGACCGTTGGCCACATCTCATCCACCAATCAGCATTGACGATTTTTTTTTTTAAACTATCAAATTTACTGTGATTCCAAATGAATTTATACTTATATAAATCAAACAGGCTTTTCACATCACTTTCTAAATCGCATATCACAAACATGAACGTTTCTGAAACATATCTGAATATTAAGTATATCCCTTAAAAGAACACAATACCTGGGACTAATATCATTTTACTTTAATAGTGATGTAAATACAGAAATATTCAGATAAAAACATTTGTTTTGTGAAACATTGCTGCTTCTACCAGGAGAAGGTTTCTATCCAGACACTTGACTTTGGTGCTGCCTTTAATAAAACTGAATATTGGGATTTTTCTGCAGCACCTAAGATATTATTTAGATCATTTAGAGAGGCGATGTTCTAAACTAGCTTTCATTTCTATTACTAAACAGACCTTATTGGTTTCTGTTGGTAACTTTGATTCTGATGAAGCAGCATTACATATGGAGTCCCACAAAGATCATTTCTTGGTCCCCTAAATCTCCATAGGCTATGTTCCCATTGGGGTCTATCATAACATAATTACATACACAAGCTTTCATTTAGGGTCAAAATGTAAATTAAATGGGCCAATTTTAGTTTCTTTCTCTTTTTTTAAAACTGTGTTTGTATGAGACTGTGTGTTTTCTACATTTTCTTAAATTCATGTTTTTATGACCTGTTGTTATTATATACACCTTGCATATAAAATGTGCTTTAAGTTCATTTATTCAAATCCTACTAAACCTTAGTGGAGAGTAAGTATGCAAATAAACTGAACCAAAGAATGTTGTCTTACGTGTGATGGGAACCTATGAGCAGCGAGTGAAGCTACAAGAAGACCTCAAGTCTGACACGTCTTACCGAAGGAAAAGGGATGGACATGGCGTGTTGTAAGTGTAGTGTTTGCACGATCCACATTCTGAATCTCTTCCTGTCTCATGGGATCTTTAGAGATCGCTGCCCTACAGAACAAGGACATGCTTTAGACATAACTCAGGAATCTCTCCGGCCTTAACTGCGGTGGATGAATTACCGAGCTGAGTGAGACTTTTGGAAAAATTCCTCCGCATGGCTGTTTGGAGAGTAAACACTGGGTGGGACGGGGAGTGCGAGCTGTTTCACTGTGTGCATTAAGTAATTATCTCAGTGGATGTTTTTCTAGGATGACCGGGAGTCACACACCTTATTGTGCGTGCATGCACATGTACGCTGTGATGACACACCAACACCACGAAGCCTCAAAAACAAACGTGCCATCAAAAACAGCACGATGAGCTGTTCAAGGCTGAAAGCACGACACCACCTTCGCTAGTCACAGGTAGTCGGGTCTGAAGGACTTTAATACGCTCTTGAATGTCATCTTGAATCCCATCGTCTTGTCTCGCTCACCTCTCAGCGCACTTTCATGTCTCAGTCTAAGTGTCTCACAGGCTTTATATGGTCATCAGTGGTGACGTTCCTGCAGAGAGGGTGTAACAGCTGTCAGTCATACAGGCCTGTACAGACCTCTGCTGCAACGATGACGCTACCGGATGCTGGGTTGCCAAGGTCACCATCAGGTAGTGACAAGTTTGGGTGATTAATGTGGTGAATCGGCTGAAAATTGTCAACTAAACACTCAAAATGTAGAATTGCAGAGGAGCAGACGGATCAGACACAGGTGATAAAAAAATCACAGACTAAAAAGCACAACAGTGTTAAGTCATCGCTTTGCCTCAGGCGAACCTAACGTATCACCTGACACACTCAGGCGAAACAGATGTGCTGTTGGCTGGGGTTCAAGCGAAGGAAAGCGTGAAAATGTCGGCTTGAAATTTCTCCTGCTTTAAGCAGCGGGTTAAAGGTGAAGCATTTCTTCAACAGTTTCTTGTAAATGTTGAGTCTGTCGTCCATTTTTCCTGGAAAAGGTGAGTTTCTGGAGCTGTCTCGCATGGATTTCAACCTAGAAATCTATGTTTCACTGTAAATATGTAAAGGGACTGTGTATATAGGGGTAAAATCTTCAGTCTGTGCCTCTTGAGGAAGCCCATTGTGGGGCCTGAGATGTATTACGCATCATTATCCGGTTGTAGAAGCCATCTTTATTTTACTTCCTTTTTTTTTCTGACTAGCCTATACAAATTTACCAAAATATGTTGGTTAAGTCCATTCTACACTTTACTTTACTCACAAACATGAAGCATGCATTCACATTATGATTAATAATGGAAGAGGCATTCTTCTCTAACACTCCTTCACCTCTAAAGATATTCTTTCCCATCATTTTGACTTGTTCCGTTTTAGCTTTTTCCATATAAGTCCCATGGACTTCCCATTTCTGATACGGAATTTTTGAAAAAGGCAACACTTTATTTTCTTTTAATCTCTTTAAGCTTTTTAGAGGCACTCATGGTTGCATCATCTAGTCTTTCCAGATGTTTTGAAAGCAGCAGCCCCTAACAAACTAGTCCCAATCAGAGAAGTTGATCAAACTTATCTGAGAAATGAAATGTCAGAATAACTGATGATGATACATTTTATTTGTGGGCGCCAACACTCAATGACACCTTACAAAACAGAAACCATACACTAGTACGGGTCTTTATAATCAGATAATCTTCACACACACTAAGCAAAATAGATTGGTCAAACTTCTGTGCGCCTTTAAATCAGCTGTTTAAAGCTAGTTGGGGTAAGAAATTTAATTACTCTTTAAGGCTGTGAAAACAAAATTGCAACTACCAGTTTGCCAAGATTCATGTGCCAAGGGGATAAAAAAAGAAGCTAAATCTAACTCTGCTGTCCTAAATGTATTTTAATGAAAGATCTTTCAGTGTTGAATACACCACAAGTTACACGTGACACATTTAACTTATCTGTTAAAGATTATCCGTTCGGTCGGTGACCTTCATCTTCTGGGGTGATAGGAGCCATATTATCTAAACATATCACGTTTGAGTTGAAGGTAAACTCAAAGTCTGAACAAAACAGCCCAATGCTTTAATAAGTAGATAAAAACCCTGAAGAAAGCCAGAAAAGATGGACAGTAATATGTTGTTTATGTCGCTGAATTACTACTTTATAACCAGTTTTCCTTCTTTTCGCCTGCCAACAGGCAAAAAGGAAAAAAAACAACAACAATAAAAACAGCACCGACCAAACATCTTTCAGATAATGTACGTTTATTTTCAAGGCCGGGGACGGACATTATTATCACACTGTACAATGTAAAG
>JAOXYM010000005.1:5786379-5805160 GCA_028567055.1 Leptatherina wallacei | reverse complement strand
TGTTCTGTTTTAATAAACCTTTTTATATATTTTTCCAACTCATCCAGACTTGAATCATTTTTTTCCCCGACACCTGCCAACAGGCAAAAAGGAAAAAAAACAACAACAATAAAAACAGCACCGGCCAAACATCTTTCAGATAATGTACGTTTATTTTCAAGGCCGGGGACGGACATTATTATCACACTGTACAATGTAAAGAACAATATCACAGTCATAAATACATGAACACCAGCAGAGAACAGGCACTAATTACACTTAAGCAGGCACTGTTTGTACAGTTTCATAAAAAGCAGCTTTCTTTGATCTTTAATGATTCTCTGATCTTCTGTCCTTTTATTGCATAAAGAATATACATGTATATGAGCTCTATTAGTGTTCTTCACTTATTTAGGACTTCTAAACTGACTCCAGTTTCTTTTAAAAAGAGCATCATTCAAATTAAATATGAAGAAAAGTTTGTTCTGACACCAAAAAACCAACATCTGAGCTCTAAGATTTAACAGGAAGCTATTAAATGCTTGTGTTGCAGTACAGTGTTGCTCATTGTTACCCGTCGTGCACGGCAGCGTAGACTTGTTTTCTTAGATTTGTTCACTTTATTAGGCATAGTTTGGGCTGCAATAAATGTTACGACTAGTTTTACTTTCAGATGAATGCGAGTGAGCACTACCTCAGCCTGGCAATACTTCTATATAAACATCATTAATACAGTCGGAATTATTTTCAACATATGTTAATGATAAAAGTGACAGATGTCAAAAACTGGTGATTTTTCTTTTTCTCTCCTGTTTATATTACAATATTTAATAAGTATGAATACTTCCACACTGCTATGATTATTCATTATTATTGGTTATCAAGTCCATATTAATTATAAAGATAATAATAATGATCGTCAACATGATCATTGTTGTTATTGCTTTACTTGCTATATACAATCCCATTTCCCAAAAAAGTTGGAACTCTGTAAAATGTAAATAAAAACGAAATGCAATAATCTCAAACCTAGATGTTATTACCAACAGAGCATAAAATACATATTAGATATTGAATCTTTGTTGCAGATTGGTCCGTCTTTACATCAGAGAGGCTCTGCCTCCTTATATAACCAGTCATTTTACTGACCTTTTACCAGTTAACCTGATTGTTTTTCTTTTGTGTCAATTACTTTTCCTGCCTGATCCAACTCTGTGTTGCTGTCATCAAAATTATTTACATTTTCCATGGAATGGTAAAATGTCTTAGTTTCAACATCTGATATATTGTTTATGTTCTATTGGGAATAAAATACGGTTTCTGAGATTTTCAAATCATAGCGTTTTGTTTTTATTTACAACATTTTTGGAATTGGGGTTGTATTAAATTGACCAGTTCAGCTCTTTCCATGGTACCCAGCATGTGCAGACCTGGAGACCTTACTCTGGGATGAGGGGCAGGGGTTTTCCCACATATCAAACGGCCAAGGGGGTTAAAGCCAGCCACAATATAAGCAATATCAAGTAAACTCTTGATTCCCTGATAAACAAGCTCCATTTCTTGAGCTCTTTATCTGGGTCTGAGGGCGACCCAGAGTTTCACAGCAGTCTAAACAAATCACAATCAATAATGTAAAAAAGGGTAACAACTATTATCATAAACTGACTATAACATTATTAGTATTATGATTGTTATTATTATATTCTACATTTTGGCCTTGGTATAGTAATTATGATCATAATATTCTGCTTACTTACTTAATTCATTCATTCAAGTATTTAATTTACTAATTTATCTACCTTTTGAACTATATTATTTCATTCAACCACCTTTGTGAATGTACACAGATACACACATTCTCAACAGATATTCACATACCTAGCATATCCCATTATATCAAAAGCCACGTCTCCCTTGTTAACGCCTATACCTGTACCACTTAGAATAGTGCTATATTTGTCCACATCCTGTTTCAGGAGTTACAGATATTTGACTAAATAATGATAAAAACATCGAGCAATGCTGGAGGATTTATCCTGAACACGATTAAACCCCTAAAAACTGATACATACATGAACATGAACTGTGCAACAGCGTGGCTCTATAAAGTTTTGATCTGGCGCCCCCTTCAGGTAACTGTCCAGACTGCACTATTATCCACAAAACAGCTTAACAAAGACAAACTAAAATAAATTAAAAAAACTAACCCTGACACACGCTGGCTTAAAATACAAAAACATTAACATTTACTATCCGTCATAAGCAGGTGGATTTAAATGTCTCTTACAACAGATGTTTTTCTGGTTTACAGTATTTACAAAGTAGTCACAGATGCAGCATTTAACAGCAGAGGATGCTATTACACTGTGTCTGGGTATGTCTGTCCGTCTGTCTGTGTGTCCGTGAGTGTGCTGTTGTTTTTTTCTCTCAGACCTCTACAGCGGGGTCTGAACCCAGTCCCTGTGCCTGTAGCGCCTCCTCTCTCTTCATCTTCGGTTTCTCTGTCCGTGTGTGCCACACCAGCACCTGCACACGACGGACATGAAGTTTACTTACAAATTACCCACAAATGGAACTGGTGTCCATCTGCTCTACAGTAAAATAAATGACAAAGTTCTTAAACAGACATATAAACACTCCCTTTAACACACTTACTTTAGTGCAGTTGTCTGCTTTGGGCTCCAGTTCATCCATGGTAACCAGACCCTGAAGGAAGCTGCTTTCTAGGAAGCCCATTGGTGCCTCTCCATCAAAACAAGCCTCCGGATTGGCCAGGACCAGTTTGAGGGAAACAGCAAAGCCAGCCATATCCATGGGGAAGGGACGACTGGGCCGCCAGCCGACATGGAAACGAACCACCTAAAAAACCCAAAGCATCATAAACCATAAAGAATGAAACTGATCAATGAAACTTTAAAGTGGGAGTAAAAATATTGAGAAATCATGCTTATGATTACTTCTGATGAAGTAGTACAAGCACTACATATACTCTACATCAATATTCTTCTTTTTTAAGTGAATGGGCTTTAATTTTTTTATCTTGTTTTGTTAAATCTTTGAAAAAGGTTTCTGCATGATCAGCCAGTTGACAAACAACCATTTACCTTTCCTCCTTCGACAACAGGCCTCTCATATTTCATCCCTCCAACCAGCCCCACCGGCCACACTGAGACTCGCTGGGTGCTCCTCATCTGAGCCGGGACAAAGAAGACGTTTGAGTCTGCAGGTCAGAGAAGTCATTCTTGAAAACCAACAAATCTGTTCCTCACCTCTTCAAATATCTGCACACTGTACGTGTTATCGTCATCAGCAAAGTAAACCACGCCCTGCTGGTTGTCTTCTCCTGGCTGAACTCTTCTCTCCTCTCTGAGCCATCGCAGGCCCTCGTTTCTCTGCTCCACCCCGCGGGGCTTCAGCCAGTTGGGGTCCCCCTAAAGGGAAGAAAGAAGACTCAAACCCATCATGGAGAACAAGGACCGAAAGAATCAACATTTTGATTCAACGTTGATCTCCACCTACCTCCTTTAGTTTGCGGTCCTTGGCTGTGAGCATGTGTAGGTGCGTGTAGGCCAGGCTGCTCTTCATCAGGAGGTCAGTCACAAGAGGCGTCTTGTGTGGCGAGTCCTCCACCACGATCCAGTGCAGCTGAGGAACATGGAGGAAAGTCTGGGCCAGACGGGTTAACTCGGCCTTCTGCACCAGCCTGTACACAGACAGACGGGGGTGTTAAGGTTCTGCATGATGACCTGACATGACAGAGGAGAGCAGAGATGAAGCAGAAAAACCTACCTTGCATATGTAGGAGTAATGACAAAGATTGTGGGCAGGGAAGGCTTGAGTGGCTGTTTTTTGGGTTGTTTTGTCGACTCAAACTTCTTTATATGATCTTGAAGACGGTTCAGCTCCTCCCGAAGGTGAGATATGGTACGGTCTTTCGGTACGATATGCTCTGCGCAGTCGCAACGCTGGCCTGAAGAGAGACAGTTCAAGATTCAAAGAACAATTCCTCTACTTGCATACGAACATTTATAGACTGCATGTTTTAATCTGATCTCCAATGTTTTATTGAAGACTGGTTTCATTTGAATTTATTCTAATTATTGCAAATAATTGTGAAAAACATGATTACAAATTGCAACAACCCTTATAAAAAAAATCTAATATAATCCATTTTATGTTAAAGTGTATGTTATTTGTAAATTAAGCCCATGTGGCTTTGTTATGGATGTGAAACTTGAAGACAAAATAAGATATTAAGTTATTTCATGAAGCCCACTTTAAAGCCACTGCCTGTTATTTTGATGGCTCAAATCTGGACTGAATCTGTGTGCTGAAAACTTACCGAGTTGCATCAATGCATAGATGAGGCCCATCAGAGACACCATGAAGTACAGCACAAACACAGTCTTCAGCTTCAGCTTCATCCTCGTTGCCATGGTGCCCTGACCAGCTAATGGGATACAATTTGTGACAAAAAAATTTAACCCGTTTTTTTTTTCCTATAACGTTTTTCTCTTAGTCTTTTTTATTTTTCCACTGAGACTGTGTTGTTACTATTGTAACTAAGGAACTACGAATAATTAAGGAAGATAACATAATTGCACATTCATTAAAAAAAATTACTACACATATTTAACAAAGTAAAGGCTAACAGAAGAAACGCATATCAAGCAGCATGAAAAGATAACTATAAAAAGATGACAGGGGGTTTTTGTGCTCACGAGAAGGTCGAAAATGATGAATAACTTGATGACAAACTAGTGCAAGCGTAGCTACATCCTGTTATTTTGTCCGCACTCACCAGCGGCGGAAAATGGCGGTGGACAGGAACGAAAACCTGAAGCGATTCACTTAAAGCTTCATGGCATCTCCAACAAATGAGAGCAAAGGCACCTCAGAGCATCACAGCCATTCAATTAGCTCAGCTAGGACATTTCTGCAGAAAATGTACCAGCAACTTCCGGTTTCAGTGCAACGCAATATGAGTCCCCCTCGGAACATTTACGCCGAGATCTGGGGAAGATGGACTTTTTCCATTATAAAAACACCGTAGGTCCATTTACGCAGGGAAATAATATTAAACGTTTTTAAAAATTCTACACTATAAAAACATTTTGAAAGGTCGCTATGAAATGTAGAAGAAAAAAAGGTCTGTATTCCCTTCTTCTAGTGCTTTTACCTTATTGATTTTATATTTATTTTTTGTGTGCAGGTTTTTGTGGTGTGTATGAGCAAGCATCTGGATTAATATAATTTATCTTATTTATTTTCATCATGCCAAACTTTTTCCCAAGGTGGCAATATTGGCCACAAATACATCCATCTGTAATAAGATAATTGACAAACAAGCATCTTTTGTAAAGTCAAACAACTTTCCTTTATTTGTAACATACAAATAAAACACTGACAAGGCAGAATGACTTTCCCTTTCGTCGTCATTTATGAACAGGACTAACACTCACTCTCAAACATGGAGTTTTTCTTAATTCAACATCATGTTTAAAAAAGTGCTTCACCTGCAAAAGGCCAAGAAAAGAGGATGGAACCACAACAGCTTATATATACTTATATATATTTATATACATAGAGAAAATACCAAGAAAAGGATGTGAAACGTTAAGAATGTAATTAACCATTTGTGGGGTGAAAAAAAAGAAAAGAAAAAAAAAATCACTCACTGACTTCAAAATAAATTTGATAGGTTTAAGTCACATTTTCACAAAATCATTTTTAAATTACAGTGAGTTCATTTCTTTTATGTTTTTCCTTTAAAAAAACAGCCAAACTGCCTGGATTGAACATAACCACCGAGCACTGATCTAGGGTCACATTTACTTTCATGCAAACTCATCGTTTTGATGAAACTAAAATAAAAACTACAATCACCTACAGATACTATGGTAGTATTAACATCGCTGCGTGTACAAGAGTCTTTACAAATGATAGTGTAAGACAAACAGAAACTGACTCCAGATCAGAGCTGCAGGACGGTCCAACCCAGCCAGCAGCAGGCTGACAGATGAGGTTTGATTATGTTTGATTAACCTGAGAGAGACTGTCAGTCGATTCATCTACTACCACTATGTACAACAACCTCTTTTAATTGTAACCTATGCAGTACAAAAAATGAGTTACTGTACTAATAATAAAAGGTAGTCTAGTCCTAAAACAAGCTAAATGTTAACCGTTTTTGCTGATCCTGATCAGAGCTCAAGCAGGAAAGAAACAGTGACATGACTCCAGGTGATAAAATACTGTCATCTTCTCAGTCTGGAAGAAACCAGGAACCTTCACTAGGATCTCGTCTTGGTTGTTTTTTTTTTGTGAGATAACGTTTCTGTTCTTTTTGGGTAATTTCAGACAGTCTGATTCACATTTTAGTCTCCAGTTTCAAACTATTTGTCCAAGTACTAAACTGTATAAAACTGCAGCCTTGGTAGGACCAGGTTAAAAGCAACTCAAAAAAATGCACCAAAAGTCTTTACACCCCCAGTTTCCCTCCTCACGCCTGCATATTAAATCTAAATAAGCTGAATACAGCCTTGGAATTAAAGAGCATAATGCTGAATCCAAGACGGGGTATCTAACTCACCTCATTAGCACCCAAAATTCTCCCAAAAAAAAATACCCTGAAGGTCTTGTAAACAGACTGGGAATTATAATGGTCAAAGTAGCTGCAGCAGTCTTCCAACATCCTCTAATGACTGTGCAGCTGAAAGCTTAAATTGAACAACATTAGATTATGCCGGAACAATTGTAAGTGAATAAGCCGCAGCTGTGCTGAGCAACGATGCCCGGATCTCACTGCACGTCTTCATTAACTTTAAAGGTCACGCAGCTCCCCTCTTTGACCAATTTTGTTTATTTATTCGATTTGTATGAAATATTAAAGTAACTATTAGACCCAATGAAGATTTTACACATTGCGTCACATCAGTGATGTAATCCTGATTTAAACCCAATTTCTTTTAACATATTTTGTAGTTTGAGCTTGCCGTGTTGGGCTGGGAACACGAGTTATGACCAAGGAGAAACGTAAGCTGTAAAAATAACTTCTTTCCATTCCCGCATCATGAGACTGCTATTAATCGTCCTCTGTGACAAATCAATATGATTTTCTCAAGTTAACAAAAATAAACAAGAGATGGAGGATGGTTTTTAAATGCTAGAGCTAAAAGTAGTATCAACATCAACTTAACTATCATCAATGCCTTTTGATATGAGGGGGAAAGGGCAAGCAGGACCGATGTAACTTCAAAAAAGGTGATGAAAAAAGGCCCTCAAGCATAACAGAATGCAGAGATGGATGCAGTGCCACAGGGCTGAAGCATGACAAACTCATCTGGTCAATGAGTGTACCATAAAACCAAGAGATAACAAAGGGGGGGGGGGAGGATACATGATTAAATAATGCACTTCCACAATTTCAAACATATAAATGAAGCAGGAAGCCGTTTCAGTTGCATCTCTAAAACTAAAACTCTAAAATAACGACAAGGTTTAATGCAAGTGAACATCTGAATGAGAGAAAGGATCATACGGGGACTATTTTCTGGACTTGATGCAGATTTAGAGCACAAGACTGATGAGATGGTATAAACATTTACTTGAGACTCAAAGAAAAAAGGCAACCTTTGGAGATCATATCTTAATATCTATTAAAAAAAAAAATTAAAAGCAAGAGACGTCTATACGTTTAGGAGTCACCTGAATAGAGTGGATGGACAGCACTGCAGGATGTACTAGAACTATGTAACAGTAGTATCACTCGGCATCATGGTTGAAAACAGTGCAGTTGCCCTTAGCTGCAGTGCGTTTCTTATCTACATAACTTACAAGCCAGATGTGCATAAAACTCGAGCTTCAACGATGCAACAGGCCCTCTCATGGTATTTAAGGGGCATACATGAAGCCTAGCCCTGCAACCCTGCTGTTTCAGTGAAACAAGGAAGTAGTCCTCATTAACTTGCAAGTCATTTTACAGAAATAAACCAACTCTAAACTTCCTATTTGCATTGCTTAATTAGCCTTCAGTCAGGGCATGATTTAAACATTAAAAATAATCTACTGCTGCAGAAAAACCGATGGTGCACTTTTGCAACACAACCAAGAACCAGCAACTAAGTTGAGCTCCCGAATCACAGTTCAAGAAGCAAAATGATTCAATACAGTGCAGCGTATCGTAGCAGGAGACAAGAACGTCAGCACCGTTGTAGCTTTTTCTTGACTGGGAATAACTAACTGTCATCAATGGGAATGAGAAAATGGGAAAGGACGGCAATAAGTCAGGAAGTTGGAAAAGAATATAGCAGTGTGTAAAAGCTCAAACCGCACACACAAAACAATAAAAAGAACAGAATCGTAATCCAGAATGCCGCGCCATCATCTATAAACCGGGTATTCCTCCACAGCGTTTCATTTTCAACGGCTCTCTGAAGCCTTTTCAACTCAAATCCCTCAAGCTTTCACACACAGCCATGAAAGCTGCTGGCTGTTAACCAATCAAGACGGTGGAACTGCAGCCGGTCAGTGGCAGCAGCCGCCGCAGTGCCCGCCGCCGTGGGTGTGCCCCGCCGAGGCTTCCCCGTGTTTGGTCCGCCTGCTCAGGATCTCGTAGGAGCAATCGTCACCGCAGCAACCGGACATGCTCGGTGAGGTCTCGTCGATCTCGAACCTAAAACAGGAAGGGGATCGAGAATCAGATGAATAAGATCAGGGTTGTTGTTTTTTTCTGCTTTCAAAGGAACATTAAATGTTGACAGAAAGAATTTCATCCACATTTGGAGAATAAACTCTGTCTACTGTTATTTAAGCTCACTTGCCTTAAGGTCTTGCATTCAGAGATGCTTCTCAGATAAACTTTTTTTTTTTTTTTGAAGAGTGAGTTACCAAAGCTTTTCTGTTTTGGTCCCAGCTCCTGACATAAAGTTGGATTATCATGGCGTTGGACCAGAAAAGTTTTAATGAAGCTTTGGAACCAGTTTTCTTGGTCCGTAGCCAGTCTTTTGGCTACTGAAATACCAAGACACAGTTTGAGATTAGGCACCGCCTCCGTTTGGCTGTACTTCTTTTGAGGAGGGAAAAAAATAAACCTAAAATGTGTAAAAAATTTCACTTACAAATGAAGATTTTCTTTTTTTTCCCCCCCATCTTAGATTACACTCACTCACTCAACATCCATGCTCACAAAGAGTGTAATTATCTTCAGAAAAAAAGGACGTTTGTGCCTGTAAGGTTTAAGTCTCCATCTAGTGCACTCACTGTAAAGCTTCTCTGAAGAACTGGTAAGCCCCGTGGTTGTGTTTGAAGACTGTCAACATCACTTTTTTCATCTGTGTACTGGACAGAGAGAGAAGGAGAGCCATTAAAACATATGAAGATTAGTTTCACATGACTAGGATAAAACAATTTCCTGGAAAAGCCTGTTTGCAAGTGGCATCTTGGGCGATTGGATCACAAGCGGACAGCTGCACATCCACCAGTTCACACCCAGATTTAAAATGTATTGCAGCTGATTGGGTGTTTCGCACGCTTAAGTGCAGAATACAAAGAAATTAAGCTTTGAAACTTTCAGGACTTTTAGTTTTGAACCGGTGTCTGAGGGAAACCCCAAGGGGGAGAGAAAAAACAAAAACTAAACCACTTTGCTGACAATAAAAATAACTTTGCCGTCAGCAGTGGCTGTGTGAGCCTTGTAATGCTCAGCAACACATTCCCCACCCTTCCATTGAAGCTTTCACACTGCTACTTTTAACTTCCGTTTCATAAAACCTCTAAATTAGTGCGACATCATGACCCAGGCACAAGCTTCTTCTTTTCTTTTTTTTTTTTCTTACAACCCCAATTCCAAAGAAGTTAGGATGTTGCATAATGAACCCATATTTTATTCCCGACGGAACATGAACGCATCAGATGCTGAAACTGAGACATTTGACCATTTCATGAAAAATATTAGCCCGCTTAAAGTGTGATGGGAGAAACGCATCAGAAAAAAGTCGGAGCAGGAGCAAAAAAAGGCTGGAAAAGTAATTGGCATAAATCTAACATAACTGGAGGAGCATTAGACAACTAATTAGGTTAACTGGTAACAGTAACATGACTGGGTATAAAAGGAGCAGTTCAGAGAGGCTCTCAGATATAAAGACGGGCAGAGGTTTGCCAATCTGAGACAAACTTTTACTAAACATTGTTGAAGAATTTCAGTAAAAATGATCCTCCATGTAAAATCCTGAAGACTTGAAAGATCCCACCATCTATGGTGTATATCATCATCAACAGATTCTGAGAATCAGGAGGAATCTCTGTGTGCATGGGACAAAATAAAAGTCTAAACAAGATGCTCATGACCTTCAGGCCCTCAGGTGGCACTGCATTAAAAAAAGAGGCATGATTCTCTACTGGAACTCACAGCAGGGGCTCAGGATCACTTCCAGGTATCATTGTCTGTGAACACAGTTCACCATCTAATCCACAAATGCAGGTTAAAGCTCTGTCGTGCAGAGATGATGTTAAATGTGAACGTGAATGCTGCCGTCTTCTCTGGGCTGAAGGTCATTTAAAATGGTCTGAGGCAAAGCGGAAAACTGTTTGAGGTCAGATGAATCAGAAATTTATATTCTTTTTGCAAACTATGGACGTCATGTCCTGCAAACTAAAGAGGAGAGGGACCATCCAGCTTGTTATAAGTGGACAGTTCTGATGGTATGGGGTTGCATTAGTAACTACGGTGTGGGCAGCTTCCACATCTGTGAAGCTCCATCAATGCAGAAAAGAACATAGAGGTTCTAGAGCAACATCTGTTCCCATCCAGATGTCGTCTCTTTCATGGAGGGCCTTGCAGATTTCAGCAAGACAATGCTAAACCACATACTGCATCCATCACAACAGCATGGCTTCCCAGGAGAAGAGTCCGCCTGCTGAACTTGTCTGGTCTGCCTGCAGTCCAGACCTTTCACAATAGAAAACATTTGAAGCATCATGAAATAAAAAAAAAAAATCCAGCAACAAAGTTTACAGACATCTGACATGTTGTTTGTGTCCTACTGGGAATAAAATATGGGGTTATGAGAATTGCAAATCATTGCGTTCTGTCTTTATTTACATGTAACACAGCGTCCTGACTTGTTTGGAATTGGGGTTGTAATTAAATAAATAAATAAATAAATCCGGGCTTGACGCAAGTATGACCCCATGTAGTCATTACCTGTTAGCGATGAGCTGGAGTATCTGGATGAGAAACTTCCCGAGCCCTTTCCTCCGCACTTTGCTTTCTAACTGCACCTCATAGCTGCAGAGTCCAAAAAAAATGTGTTAGAACTAAATAAAGTCGCTTCAAGTTTCCTCTTGAAATCCAAAAAAAACACACAAATGAGTATGTTACCAATATAAAACCTCCTCTCCACACTCCACGTCGAATCGAAAGTGGGAGAAAGCCAAAGGGGCGGAGTCGGCGTCGCGGGCCAGCAGGTACCATGCCCTCTCGTCGTTCATCTCCTCCCTCTTTTCTCTCTCCTTCCACCCCCATTCGCTCTGTTCATATCTATCGCACAGCAACAGCAGAGAGGAAAGGGGATCCAACGTGACTTGGCGTGGTCATTTTAACCTCACATTTCTCCTCATCCACCCGCTGCTCAGAAAGGACATGTTTCCAAATCAAATTTGCTAAATTGAACTCAAATACTGGCAAAGTAAGAGAAGATAAATTCTAGTTACTTCACGGTCAGCATTCACCCCGCTCCCCTTTGCGCAGGCTGAGCTCATATAAAAACAGATCAAAATCCTACTTAACAAACACGACGACACAAATACGAATTCTTACAGCGTCTGCATGTTGGCTCTGGTGAGTTCGAAAGCCCACTCCACAGACAGCGGGTTGAGGGAGGTCACTCTCTTACACTCTATCTGCAGGTTCAGCCTGGACAGGACGACATGGTAACAAAGTCAAGAATTTGTCTCCTCGATTCCCAAACCATTAAAGTGGGAGACAAAAGCTGAATAAGTCATTGGACAAATGAACACGTACCCATTTCTGTCGTATTTTTTGAAGGCCGGGAAGGCGGCCAGGGGGTCATCGAGCTGTGAGAAGGAAGAGCAAAATCAAACTTTAAAAAGATGAACAAAAACTAAATTCCCTAAATAACTTAAACTGGTGCCAAGATAAAGCTACGAGCTTAACAGCTTCATTCGTAATTCATAAGTCTGTAAACAATCACATTTTCCTTGGTTGTTGTGAATAAACAGAGAGGTGATGAATGTATAAATATGAAACTTTGAGCTGTTATGTGGGGATTTTGTCAATCCCAATGAAAGAGGTCTCTTGCAGGATGAAAACGGACACATTTCCATCACACTCTTCTATTTGTACTTATATATACAAAATATTGCTGAATAACGCTTCAAAATCAGCCGTTACAAACACGTCTAATTGACATACGTCTGCAGAAGCGTTTCATCGGATCGCTTTTCATTTGCTTCACTAGTGAGTGAAAATCTGGCTAATGTTCTCATTGATAGGACAAAGGGGGTGACTGAATGATGTGATGATCAACACAAATACAAGATGAATCATATGCTTTGTCCTTCACTAGTCACTAAATCTCATCTCCAAGCAGCGATGGGAAATTTTGGACCAGTGTATTGGACAGCGCTCTCCACTGCCATCATCAATTACTGGGTTTCCATTCACTTGTTGAGCAAATTTGAAGTGATCCACTGACTGGAAGGAGCTTTTCTTCAAGAATTGCCTTCATTTCTGGGAATATCAGAGATATTGTAGCATTGATGTTAGTTTACCCCCCCCTCCCCCCTGTGTTCTTTCATAAAGGTAAAAATTATCTCAAGTGAGTGTATAAATCTTTTAAATGCAAATAAAAACAATCATAGACAATGTAAACTCAACTAATACAGTATATCTGGAAGAGCAGACTATTGTTTCTGGGCCTTTTCCTCAGAGCGCTGATAAAAGGCTACAGCCACACCTCCCTTTTATTCAAAGGCCCATGAGATGATAAGGATAAAATGCTGAACGAGCCATTTGTTTTTCTACAACAATAAGCCAAGTCAACATTTCTTACTGTTAGCAAAGCACATAAACAAACATCTGCATCACTTTGGGGAACTTTCATGCATTCTGTTGCTGTTGTCACAACAGCCGTGAAGAGGAGATGGAGAGACAAGAGCATTCAACACAGAGCGCCCCATTTCTCTGAGTGAGGAGTAATAAACCCAGTCAGGGCTGTTTAGAGCTTGTTGAGGAAGCAGCTGCAGCTCAGTGACTGATTGAGCTACTTCAGTACAGTTTACTCATACACTAACCCGCTACAGGCTGCAGGCACACTGCATTCGGCTAGATGGGTTGGATATAATGATGCTGATTAATAATGCATAAAGAAACATATGGTGCTGTATTTAGCTTCTACTGTCATGTGCATATCAATTATGTGTGTAAACAAAGTGAGATGGGTACCATTAGCTTTTTGCTGTCCCTTCATGTGGATGGTGATCATTACTGCAACTTGCAAAATGATCAGCTTTAAATGCCACGTTCAATGCAAACTGAGACAGTTTGCAAAAATAAGGCCAAGTGATGAAGACCTCTGCCAGATTATGTCTCTCTTATGATTTTTGCTGTCAGCAAGCATTCAGCACCTTCCCATGTTGATGGCAGCTGCCTTGCTGGTTAATCCGCCGCCAAATTACCTTATTGGCTGCATCCACCTTGGCACACACAGCGTCCATAGCTGCCCTCTCCTCCAGACGCCGGGCTTTCTTCTCTTTTGCTTTGTTGGACTTCCTCTAAAACACAGGAAATAAGGAGGAAATAAACAGAAATGCATTGAAAAGGACATGAGAAGAGAAACCAAAAGACAGAGTGTGACTTTGGAGGACAATGACTGTATGAAACCGCGTGAATGTAGCATTGTTGGATCAGAAGAAAAAAAATACGGCATAATCTCTTTTAAATAAGGCCAAAATAAACTTAAAGCTTTTCCTTCTTGGTTTCACATGATTGGCTGTAACAAATCGTGTCCATCTTGATGACTGTTGGTAGATTCAACTTAAAGAGAAATATCTACTGATAATATAAAAAGGAATGCTAACATTTCAATACGAGAAAAGAACTAACTCGTCAGATCATTCAGCAACATGAAGCGTGGTTGCATTAATCCATCTCGGACAAAATTAACTGATACAGGATCAGGCTGTTGCCACGGTGCATTTGGCTATCACACCACAATGTCAAACATCCACTGTAGAGATTAAAGCTGGAATGCTTACCTTATGTTAACACAATTTATTCATTATATGGTACTTGTTGCATTCAAAATAGTGAACACAAGCTCTTTTTTTGAAGCCCTTATGTTTTTATTAATTTATGTATTGGAAGTCCCCCTGTGAGAAACACCAATATCCATCTGTGTTGCTGCCTGCAGACCTCACTTGCAGCATTTTCTCTTCACAAACACACAACACATGATGCATGAACAAAAAAAACCCTCAAACCTAAGAACAAATTCAAGCATTTAGATAAAAGCAAGACAAAACAAATTAAGTTCAGTCATGTGGATCCAATTGCAGTTGTTACACTTGCAAGAAAAACAACATATCTTATACTAGAATAAGCATGATCGTTCTGAAAATGAAATGCTTCATTACAAAGATTACAATCCATAAAATAAAATAAAAGAGATTAATCTCAGCAGCTTTTATTACCACCAAAGGAACTGTAGTACATTATATGCCTGATGTTGCAAATTGTTCAATGTGTGCGATTGTTTGTCTGGATTCTGCCCTACAGAAGAGAAATTAGACTCGAATGAACGAATGAATGAATGAATGGTGATTTTTTTTTTGGCTGCTAATTATTTTCTACATAAAAAGTTATTTCTAATACTTATTCAGTCATCTTTTATAAGTAGCAGTTATCGTTATAGTACTTCTATAACATGTTGTATAACTACTTGATTCATGTTAATTAAGTGGTGAACTGATGCATTAATGCTTCATGGCAAACAAGTAGGAATTAACTAAATTCCTTCATTCCAGGCCTGAACAGTCGAGGTAGCCATTATGAAGAGGAATGCAACGAGTTGCCAACTTTAGCTCAGAGTATTAACTCAGTACCAGGCACAGAGAGTGAGCTGGGGACCGTGAAAACACGTGGATGGGTTTATTGCGACTATAGTGAAAGTGGATGATAAACTCATATCTGCTCACATGGACTGCTTTAAAAGTTTATAATCAGCTGTACAAGCATTAAGTGCAGGCCTAGTAGTTGCAGGGAGGTAATTAACTCCAAACAGGCCTGAATTAATCAATACCAGGTGGGAAAAGACATCACACTCGGGCCTGCTTGGTAAAGATGCACTCACTCACATTAAAGTGATTAGCAGTAATAGCTAGCAATGCACTCGCCATTTGCTAACATGGCATTCCTTAGCGGCTAACACGCAGCTCGGCTAACATTGTCACAACAAACCCAAGAGTTAAGAGTCTTTAGCTCCAAGGACAATGCGGTAATAACTCTGGAAATCTCTTGTGAAGCTATTCGTTTGCATGTGCTAACTGTACAATGCTAACTCGGCTGTCTCGAGGCAGCTAAACGGCCAACACAACACCTTTTAGCTACATCCATCCACCATCTCCTCCATCCACCTCCTCCTCCTTTCGTTCTTTCTTTTTTCTATTCTCATCATCATCATCATCAGGTATGAACAGTACGAGCCCAAAACATCCAGCTTTCATTGTATCACGTCGCATACGTTAAGCAAAAAGCCCGCAACTCACCCCCATTTTTGCAGCTGTGTCTTATCGGTCGGCTCGGAGAAACGCACCTCTATTGTCCCGGTGCTTTGCTGCTGCTGACTTATTAGTATCGTGACTACTGACAGAGAGAAAGGGGCCAGATTAATGTGACAGTGATAGATGGTGTGCTAACGAGGCTAGCCAGATTCAACACTGACCGACGGTTGCGAGAGGAGCAGGACCTTGTTGCAAATTTGATTAAATATCTATATAGATCATTGATTTCTATGCAAGTCGGATTGGCGCCAAGACTGCGAGACTAAAATCATCACAGCTCTCTCTCCTTGCCCCCTTTCTTTCCTCCTCTCTCAGTTACGTCCTATTATGGTGCGTTCATGTATTTCTCTTCACCTCGGACTTCTGAGATACAGCTTGAAACTTGAAAAATTGGTCGGGAAGTAAAAAAAGTAAAGTGTTTTGCACCGAGACTTGGGTTCTTTTGATAGATGCCTCCCCAGTTTTTGTAATATGTGTTTTAATTTCCTTTTAAATCTTTTCTTTTTTATTTTTACTTTTCCACAAAGCAGACTTAGGTTATTTCTTTGAAAGTGGTCTAAGCCGCATTGCTACCTAAAAGAAAATAATATATTGTCTAGGTTAGTTTTTTTTTGTCCTATATAGGTAGTTTATTCTTTTATTAAATAAACGAACCGTGGTTATTTTATGAAATAAAAGACACCTGTGTTACGTACGCCTGAAAAGCACTTTAAACGACTATCTGTACATAAGTGTGCCAAAATGTTAATCAACAATATTATTGGTTTTCTCGTTTATGTGTGTTTTATTCCCCTAACCTTTTGATTTTCTAATTGAAGAAAATGTTGATGGCAGCGGTGGGATTCGAACCCACGCCCCCGAAGAGACTGGAGCCTTAATCCAGCGCCTTAGACCGCTCGGCCACGCTACCACGTGTTAGCATCATGAGACAAATTACTACCCAATCACAAATTATCCGGACTGTATGTGAACATTTCCTAACCTCGAGTCGGGTTTCTTTGCTTCTTTGGAAAGTAACCAGAACATACTTTTAATCATGCTGTTGGCTTTTAATTTTTTGAGATTATATACCAAAATAGAAAACATATTTGACATAAACCAAGATACTTGTCCAACAATAGCACAGTCAAGTGTTATGAGGGCCTAAAGTGGCCCATAATCGGCAGGCAGGCTACTAGATGGTCTACGGCTGAGCTAGGCAACCTAATTCACTTACAATCAGCCCTGCAAATCCCAATTGTGATAGTTAAGAATCCAAGTTTAATTTATTTATACATTTATTTATTCATTGTTTTGAAAGACAAAGAACATCTGTTTCTGGTACAACAATAGCTGCTTATGTGGAAAAACCAGCACTCTTGGGCATACACTCACACCTTTTCAGTTACTTAACTCAAATATCTAATCAGCCAGACACATGGCAATAACTCAGTGCATTTAGGGCATGTAGACTTGGTAAAGGTGACTTGCTGAGGATCAACCTGAACATCAGAATGGAGAAGAAAGGGGGGTTTAAGTGATTTTGAATGTGGCAAGGCCCAAATGGACTGGTTTGAGTATTTCAGAAACTTCTGATCTACATTCACAACTATTTCTAGAGTTGGTCTGAAAAATAGAAAATACCTAGTGAGTGGCAGTTGTCTTGACAAAAATGTCAGAAGTCAGAGAAGAAAGGGCTGACTGGTTTGATTTGATAGAAAGCCAACAGGAATTCAAATAACCACTGGTTACAACCATGGTATGCAGAATACCATCTCTGAATACCAAATACATTGAACCTTGAAACTGGTGGGCTATAGCAGCAGAAGATCACACTGGGTGCCACTCTCATCAGCTAAGAACAGGAAACTGAGGCTAAAATTCACATAAATAATCAAAAGTGGACAAAAGGAGATTGAAAAAATATTGTCTGGTATGAAAAGTACCATCTTCTGATGGGTACTTCCAGTAGGACAATGCACCATGTCAGAAAGCTCATAACATCAGGTCCCTTGAACATGATAATGAGTTCACTGTACACAAATGATCTTCAGGAATGACCTTGAGTACCTTTAGGATATGGTGAAACTTAGGGGAGATTCTTATCATGGATGATGGCCGACAAATCTGCAGCGACTGTGTGATGCTACCAAGGCCGGCTACCACTGAGGACACCGAGGTCTGGACCTAGGTATTTTTCTGCTTAATGCCTATGAGCTACGTGGTTATCTAGAATGGATGTAAAACTAAATTTCATATTAATGATAGTTATTAACATGAACACAGTGGAAAATAACTAAACTGTCAGGAAAGGTAGGAACTACTTCTTCTTCCGCCTGCCGCTGTCAAATGCGAAGTAAGGCACAGCGTAGTGCGCGAGATACGCCGAGATCCAAAAACGGCAAATATGTTATTACAACTTTTGTAATAACATACATTATTATTTAATATTACCATCCCGTTATATTGAATAATGCAAAGGAACATAATGATTCTTCTTTCTTTTTTTTGTAAACAAACTTGGTTTGTGTACCAGTCCACTGCCCGGAGACCGCAGATTCAGAACTGCACTTCTGGTCCAGTTCTGGACCTGCAAACATAGACCTTTTGTGTTTTTGCGACAGCACCACCTGCTGGATGATTGTAAAACAGCAACTGTATTTCTGGAGCAGCAGATCCTTCTGACCCCGGACAAAGTTGTATTTTCACAGATGAAACTAACTGGAAACTGCAGCAACTAAATCAACGTCAAATTCAAATACCTGTTTTTATTCTAAGTTTACACTTTTAAAGCTTTATAAGAAGTTAAAATGATAAGTCAGACATTGCACTTCAACAAATTAAAAATATTTAATTGCCCATGAAGCTTCATCCTAAAGAATTTCCCTCTGGAAAACAGTACTTCGTAGCTTGATTACAGGATAAATTCTAATAGTTATAAAGGTTTAGTTTACCCCAATACCAAACTACTAAACAATAACAATTAAGTTTATTTAATCTGAATATGTTTTCCTGAATCTTT
>JAOXYM010000005.1:5755632-5777230 GCA_028567055.1 Leptatherina wallacei | reverse complement strand
CAGGTGTGTTTCAGCAGGGACACTTCAAAAACCTGCATGCACACTGGCCCTCGAGGAACAGGATTGAGGATCCCTGCAGTAAATCTTACTAATCACCTGCTCCAAATGATTAGTTTCTCTTATTTTTCTGCAGCTAAAGATCAAAATATATTCATGTTGGTGCTGTTTATCAATTCTTTTTTTTCTGAATCTTTTAGGCTAATATCAGTTAGTATCAGTATGCAGTTGCTTGAATGTTAGAAGTCAGGCATCTGTACATAAACATTGTGTGATGACAATTCCTCTGTCAGATGCCATGAAACCACTGCTGAAAAAGGGGGATACAGTGAAAAGAGCAACATTCATTCATTCATTCGTTATACTGCTTATTCCAATTCAGGGTTGCGGGGAAGCTGGAGCCTATCCCGGCAGTTAGTAGGAGAGAGGCAGGGTAGACCCTAGACAGGTTGCCAGTCTATCACAGGGTGAAAAGAGCACCAGTTAAACCTTGAAAAAAAATCACATTATCAAATAATTGCAATTACTTTGTGTAAATATGAGATGTCTTGTGATGTTTGGACTCCTTAAATTTTGTCCTAGGTTTTTTCTGCCAACAGCCCCTCAAAGCAGCTGCCTGGTATTCTGAAAATTACAATAACTGATGTCCACAAAGCAGTAAAAGACCATTAGAAAATATCAAAACAGTTTAATATGTCCATTTCCTCAGATTGTAATCGAATTAAGAAATGGCAGATGATTTGGAAGACCTTGAAATTTTTCGGAGAGAGGAGGTAGACAGGCAGATTAAAACACTTGTTTGTTTATGGAAGACTTTAGTGAGATTTAATGCACTCTGAAGTGGTGATGCAGCCACACCTGTAGAAATATGAGCTTAATGGAAGAAGAAAATCAAAGAGCTTGAATAAAGGCAACTGGACCTTTTGGTTTTTGAAGATGTTTTGCCTTTCATTAGAAATGTTTTGCCAGTTCAAACCAGTTGATGGGGCCGCTTTAGGCTTAAAAGCTGTAGCTTAGACATTAGGAGAGTCAGTAAGGTCATATGGAAGTCATTGAGGTCACATAAGTTACTCACCCACCTGCCTATTATATGGGTTGTTAAGGTCATTGTCAGTGGTAAGTTGTTTACTTTCATGATGGTCAAAAGTGTAAATGGTTGTAAAACCACCTGCCAAAGAGTGTCAAGACTCCAATTTAGGTACTGGGTAGGTGATATTCAAGACCACTTTAAATGGCTTCTTTCACTCTACTCCAAACCATCTGTTTTCCACATCCGGCAGTAGGTTAGAAGTGAAGAAGCCTTTCAAATGAGAGGTGAAATGTCTTGAAGAACCAAGAAAACAAGCTCTTAATATTACCATAACCTGGGTAACTGAGAATCTACACCAACATTATTAGGAAACCTTTCTTGTGTCTTCATCACAAAATTACATTTCAGAGGATTGCATTTAAAGTTGTAAATGAGCCTGCTGCATTTTGATGATGATTGAAGTTAAAACAATTGTGCTGGTTTTTAGGTGTGGGGTAAAAAGGGACGCAAGATTTTATGACAACAGCTGTCTGACTGTTAATAATTTAATATTAATAAATTAATAATAATAAATAAATTTTAATAAATTTTTTCTCATGGAGCTCATTTCCCAACCAAAACATGATTTAAGAAAATAAATAAATAAACAAACCTAAGACAGGCCCAAAAAGAGCAATGACTGTGAGAGGGCCCAAAACAACTGAAATACTCTTAGTTGGATGAAAAATGTGTTTAATAATGATAATTTTACTTTATTAATCCAGATTGGGAAATTTGCTCTGCATTTGACCCCTAGACATACAGAGCAGGGATACTTGCCATAGAGGGGGTTACTTGGTTAAAACCCTGTAGCTGGCTGTCCTCTTCTCTTTTTTGTTATTTTTGATACTGTGAAAGAAGAAAGATGTTTTGCTTGAATAAGAAAATGATCATCTTAAACTCCATGACTTAAGAAAGAAAAGGGGTAATATTTTTACTTAAATATTATGTTGTCTTTTTGTCATGTATGCAAATGTTCAAACTGCAATTAATGATTCTTAATCTTTTAAGACTTTATTTTAAACTTAAGCTAGATTAAAGTTAGAAGCAAGCTTAATTATCCTTTTCGTCTTTCACTGACATGAATATAATGGCAATGACACATTCAGTGAGAAGTACAGATGTTGTTTTTGTGGAAGGGAGAGAACTGCCAAACAACCCAGATAGGCATGTTTGTGCTGAATCCGGGCTAATCTTAGCACTTATGGCTCAGTTATGGCACTGGCAAGTGTTGTGTGGACCAGAAGTGAATAAGATGTCAGTTGCTAGCCTGGTTTGGATTATGGAAAGTGTCCTGTGGGCCACATGTGGTCCAGATGTCAGTTGCTGGCCTAGACATGGATTACAGCAAGTATTTTGTGGACCAGGAGTGGTCCTAATAGGGGAAGCCTTCCTTATGGTAATTTCCTTGTGGGCCACATGTTGTGGTCATGTGACTGAGTTTTGGCAGCCACGCTCACATTTAGTCAAGGCCAGTTTTGGGCCAAACATAAATGAACCTTTGGGCCATATTGGGGCCAAACATTTTTTGCTATCTGGGAAGATGGTTGACTTGCAGTAATTCTTAGATATATTGGCATTAGTGACTAAAAAGCTCTCTGTTCTGGTTGTGGGGGGTGCCCCCCATGAGAGAAGCACGTTTTTAATTAGCTGAACTAACAAGGAAGACTGGAGTGGATCAGATAGGGTCATGTGATGGACAAAATCAAGAAGTGGTTGAATTGTCTGGATGTGTGTTTTGGCATCATTTGACTCACTATAAGCCAAAATGTAGCATTTAGTCCAAAATATGTTTTAGTTTGTAAATAGACTCCACGCCATGACACCTTTCTATGTCCTAAAATCTCACTGAGGTGTTGAAAGCATGGTGTTAGAGAGAGAGAACTGAGAAAATGAGTTCTTGCACAGAAAACCAATGTTTGGAACATGAACCCAAGGGAAACGATGGGACTGCTTCCAATGTTGCAGCATAAGGTTCTCTGCTACAGGAGCAAGTTGGGTTTTAAAATGGTTTCCTAAGATGATGTAACTTAGCTTATGGGTGACTTGATCACACTCAAGACACAAATGTTGATACACGGTGGAGGCTAAGTGGTGACATTTTTCATTCTGGATCTGTGTGTTTGTTGCAGTCATGCCCTCAGTGATGGAGCGATCAGGGGCTGGGGTCCTGTCCAGGAGCAGAGCCAAAACTGTTACCAACGGAAACAGCCAACCACATTCTGAGGAGGAGAGCAGCGATGAAGAGCATGCACATGGTAGATACACTCACTTGATGAATTCCAGCATATTACAGTGACTGCAGAGTTAGATGTTGATGTTAACAGCAGAGCTGCTTGTGGCAGTATTTGCTGCTCCAATGTGAAGCATTACAAACACACAGACATTTTAATGGTACAGAGAAATCAAAACAGCTGTTCCGGTCACATTCATTGCTTTGCTGCAGTGCTTCACAAGTCCCTTTACACTCCTCCCCTGTCATCCGCTCCTCCAGCATCTTCCCACACTCTTCATCCTTGTTAGCCTCTGCCCACATGTTTCTTTTCTTCCACCTTATTCTCTCCACTGACTCCATGTTGGTCTTTTTGGGGCATGTTTTTAGATCAGACACAGCTGTTTAATTTAGTCACAATTGTCATTCTTTTAGATTTTAGCATCCATTTCTTTTCCTAACTTATTCCATCTCTTTAAGTATCCATCTACGCATTTTATACATCTTGTCATGTTTAATATCCTCATCCCCAGCTCCTCCCTTCCTGTCCTCTGTCCCTGAGGAAGCTGTAACATCTCTTCCTCCTTCTGGGCTGCTTCCCTGCATCTCCCACAGTTGCTTTTCAGCCCTCTCACTTTTCCCATCTCTTCTATCTCTCGTTAGCTTTAGCATAGCACTAATTACTTAATGTCTGCCTTCCGCTGTCGTTTTCTCCCTGTTTTGCTCCATCTGTGTGGGTTTCTCTTTGTAAGTGACAGTAGTATGGAGGAAAATGTTATCACAGAAAAAGAATAAACGCATGCTTTGGTAGCATATTTTATTACTGGCTTTTAATTTTTTTCCTGATTAAAGTCCCATGCATTTAAAGGGATTAAAAAATTGTAACAATACATCAAATTCATAGCTTGGATTGTGAGATGAGTTGCACCAAGTTATAGCTTATGCTGTATCAATCATGTGTTTTGTAGGCTGTAATAAATAAGAACTGCACATCAAAAGGGTAGCATTTCATACCAGCTAGAGCTGGAAAAAGTAGAAATAAGTCTTCTAATGACATAATTAGTGTGCAATGGGTATGGAGAAAAAACATAAGTTTGATGGACTGCACTGACTTTGTTATTTGAGATTGGTGATTAGGGATACAAACAATGTATTTTACTGGAAATAAAATTGATACAGTATCGTGTCATTGAGGGTAAAAATATGAAGCCATTTTCATACATGAGCTGTAGCCCTGATGTTTTCCAGAGATGCTCTGGAGTGGCTGCATGGGATGGCACACATGTCTGCAACCATTGTTCTAACACTAAACTTCTTTTGAGATTACGCTGCTAGCTCCCTAGTAGGAAGTCTCAAAGATCAGAGAGGTTACAGCCACAAATCCTCAAGGATCAATTACTGCAAGCAGTGTGCTATGATATATGATTTGCTGCTTCATATTCTTCACTAGTGACTTGTTTGTTGTTTTCTTCTGGCTTGTTAATGTTTGTCAGATTATCAATACAAAAACAAAGTGCCTAATCCAGATATACATGCAAGCTTGTAAAAATAATTGTTGACAAGATTTGGGTCGTATTATCTTGTTGGCATCTCCCATTGCCATGGTTGCGAAAGCAGATTGCTGTGCATTCTGACATCAAACTAAGGAGATAAGGCGAGCCAAAAACTTCAACTACCATGTCCCGATGACAACACTGAACAAAGCCTTTGAATATCATCACTCAAGCTAAAGTTTTTTTCTGGAATATTTTCAGAGGCCAAGAGCTGATTTTGCATGTTGACAATAGGTGCAATCACAACGGAAAATGACCTTTGGTCAAAATATCTGTGTATGTGTAAAGGGTCTAGGTCACATAGCTTTAAGTCCTGCTCTATATTAAAGGGCCGGTGGCCCTTTTACAGATTTACCTATAACTGGGGACTTGACTTGATCAGGCAAATCAATCTTCATTTAAGAGATGAGCATGTATGAAAATGAATATTATCATTATAATTATAGAATTTTTACAGTTGAAATAAATGTCTTTTTAACACACTTCTATCTTTTTAATGATGCCTTTTAACTCTGCCTTGGGAAGATATTTTAGGAGAGCACTTGAGCCTCATCTTCCTCTGTCTTTATTAAAATTGACGGTCTCCATCACTCAAGGGAGTAGAAACTCATGTTCACCTTGTCTCTCCCTACAGACAGCATGATCAGAGTGGGAGGAGACTACCAGGCACAGATCCCAGAGTTTAAACCAGGTAAGCAGGGAGATTAGGGAGGACAAAAGGAAGTGAGATGACAACGAAGACTAAAACTGAAGAACAGAGAGAGATAGAGAAAAGCAAGGCTGAGAGGGAGACAGCAGTGAGGACAAATGTGAATGATACTGATGGAGGAAGGAGAAAAATAAAGTGTGATGACAAGTTTAAGACAAATGACTGTCGCACTTTAAATCCTGGAAAATTAAAATAATATTGAATCATAGGAGTGATTTTTCTCCCCCCCCTCTCCTCACTGGATTGACAGGTTTGTAAGAATGCTAAAGATCAAACCATTAAAAATGGAAGTAAAGAGGTAGATAATATGTTCAATTATTTGTTTGTGTTATGTGATGCTGTGCATCAATATATGAACCAATTGGCCTGGTAATTCCCTAAAGTTATCATACCTGCATCAGTAAGGACACATGTCCTTCACACCAGTTCTGATTTTTCTGTGTAGTCTGTGGATTTAAAATAAAACCATTTTGGTTGTAACTTATGAAACATCACCTCACCATTAACCCACGGAGAGATTGCAGCAGAGAACGAATATGCAGCCCTGCATCTGTTTTAGTGAGTTCACAAGTGTTGAATCCCCTAAAGAGCTTGCTGACAGACTGCCTCCGCTTTATTTTTCTTTCTAATGAAGAGGAGCCAAAGCTGGCTTGTAGATGGGAGTGAATGTGAGAAGAAGAGGAGAGGAAGCAACAGTTACCTTGAAGTCTGATTGGTAGATGGGGAACAAGATGTTGGAAGTTCTTTAGATATGGAATAGTGCAGGTGGGGAGAGGAAGATGAAAGGGAAACTTAGAGATGATGTGTGACTAGTAAAGGAGAATTCAAATGTGTGTGTATGTATATGTATATATATATATATATATATATATATATATATAGCCTCAAATGCTAAATTAATTTCAAGGTTGACTTGTTTAAAAATAGTAAAATGTTCCTGGTTTGTTTTCCTTACCAGACAGTCCAGCTCGCTACAATGAGAAGGACCAGAGGAGTATGTTGGTCTGGTGTCCCAACAGTCAGCTCTCTGATGCAGTGTGTAAGCTTCACACACCTTGCTGACAGAAGGATAACATGAAGCCTATTCCTTTTCTCTGCACTCACGCCTTTCACCATCTATTCCTCTTTTTCTTAATTTCTCATCTATTCCTCATAATTAATTTTCAAAAATTCTGTATCTTATTCATAATTTTGTCGCTTTTGGCTTTACTCGCGTTTTTTTTTTCTCTCCTTTTGAACAATTTTTCCTCTTATTCCAGTGGATGAGTATATCTTAATGGCTAAAGAAAAACACGGATACAACATGGAGCAGGTATGAAAATTTGCACATGTATGTTTAGCAAATGATAAACCCAAGATGAAAACGTGCTTTGTTACTGACCTGTCACCAACTCTGGTTTCTGTGTTCCTCTAGGCTCTGGGCATGTTATTGTGGCACAAACATGATGTGGAGCGTTCGCTGGCTGACTTGGCCAACTTCACACCCTTTCCAGATGAGTGGACAATAGAAGATAAAGTGCTGTTCGAGCAGGCTTTCAGCTTCCATGGAAAGAGCTTCCATCGGATTCAGCAGATGGTACAAGAAAACACACACTTCCTTTGCAGGATATTTATCACTGAAATACTGCTACAAAGTCTCTACAGCTATTTTCTTTTTCTATTGCAGCTTCCCGACAAGTTAATCACCAGCCTTGTGAAGTATTACTACAGCTGGAAGAAGACCAGGACCAGGACTTCTGTCATGGACCGACAGGCCAGAAGGCTGATCAACAAGAGGGAGAAAGATGACAGGTTTGAAATGCCAAGAAACTTTCTTTAACCCCTGTGGGAACATTGGTATGGAGGGAAGGAGGAAAACTGGCGGAAACAAAGTTCTCAGAAACTGCTCATCTGAGATCTGACATTTAAGGAACTTCTTTGTTAAATAACCCACCACGAACATGTCATCCTGGGAAATGTCTCATGAATATGTAAATGAGACAAACTCAAATGATTTCCTGTCATTTCAGCTTCCACTTCTGATCCTTTCAGACAATATTCAGAGTTTTGCCTTCAACATGGTGGTTAAGGACAGAGCTTAAGCATCAATGAGTCGTCTTTCATCTTTATTTTATTCCTTGCAGTAATGATGAGGTTGAAGAAGGAGAGCCAGGCAGTGACAGTGACTTTGAGCTTGACGCCAAGAAAGAGGCAAGTAATAGAAATCTTTACGTTTTAGCCAAATGAGTGCTTTCTAGATCTTTCACTGTTAATGTGATGCATTAAGCACTAATGTATTTATTTCCTCCCCAATCACCACTTTGATTTAACTTGTTTGTCCACATAGGCGGGAAAGCAGAACCCCAGCAGTACCAGCTCAGACAAAGTCCCCCCGAGTCGTGCTGGACCAGTAAAGAAGGAGAGTATCGGGGCTCAGTACAGACACCACCCGCTCAGAGCGCGGCGCCGGCCGCCTAAAGGCATGCACCTGGACCAGGCAGACATCATGTCTCTGTCAACCTCCCATGATGCTGGAGTTCTAACTGTACGTCAGCTGGACACACAGCTGGTTTCACTCAAGAGACAGGTGTGTCCCCAAGCATGAGTGATTTCAATATGACCTTTTACATATTTATATATCCGATTATACATCTAAGATGTAAATGTGCTCAAAATACACAGAAGATCTGATCAACTGCACTACTGCAGTTCTAGCAGGATTATAATGTTACCTCTCTGTTTATGTTTGTGACAAGTGAACACATTAATATCAGCACCTTGGTATCACCAGCAGTCCTCCCTTTCCACGACTCGGTGTGAGTCAATGACTCAAAAAAAGTTTATATGTGGGAAAAACCGGCCAAGGTGAACTTGTGACTTGCATGACTGATAACATGAAGGATTATGCAGGTAGCTGAAATGTGAACCAAACATGTTCATAGCGTCATGTTCGTAGAAATAAAATAAAAAAATACTGTCATGAAAAAACAAAAACCCAATGTGCAGCATCTCTGTGTTCGTCAGGACTGCTGTCTGGTGTGTTTTAAGCCTGACTGGTTTTGTCGTTACCCAAGAAGTTTTGTTTGCCACCTTCTCTCCTTCTACCCTGTTTATTACAGCCGTGCGTTAACTCGTCTGTACTGCCATCTTCTGACTACACCATGCGGCAAAGCAGTTCATGCCGATCTGTCTCAGTTATCATTTAAATTATGACTTAACAAAAGTTACATTTTAAATTGACAGATGATCTAGGAAATATTACACTGAGCTCCTTTTTTAGTAAACCACATCAGTACTATGACCTTAAACATGAGCAAACCTTATTGTCTCTTCTTTTCTTCTCTCAGGTTCAGTCTATTAAACAAAACAACGGTAGTGTGAAACACAGCCTGAATGAGGGTGTTGATGGACTCAAACCTAATGAGGTAACTTTTTTTCTTTTGCGCTGCTCAAAATCCATCATCTGTCACCTCATTGATTTTCCTCTCCTGACTGTATGTACTTTCCTCCCTTTTTACGATCATGCTCCGCTTCATTCCTCTGCTTGTTCATTTATCCACTCTGCCTCTCCTCAGCTCCCTCCAGGTTTTTAGTTCAAACCTTGTGGGACTGAGATTTGTCTTAATCTGCTCATTGCCCTCACACTGTCACCACCGTCCCTTTCTCCCCATCTTTGTGCCACCTCTTCTCAGTCATACTTAAATCTCTCCTCCTCTCTCCCTCTCCCAGCCCGCCCCCAAAATGAACTCTCGTTGGACTACAGAGGAGCAGCTCCTGGCCGTGCAGGGTGAGTAAAAGCTGGGACATCATCCTCCTCCTCCCCCTCCCACAGAGTCACCTCTCTGCCCTTCCTGCCTCACACTCAGTCAGATAATACATTCATATTTTTCACACAGGAACCACCTGCACTATATGAGCGCGCACACATGATCCTGAACTACCACCGGTGAACTGCTGTAGCTTGAAAATGGTTCAAATTTGTTTACTGTAACTCGTGTAAGTGAAAGGTTCGTGAAGATGGGGTCAGTTCATGAAGGGTAGCACTATTTTTCTACCTTGCATAAATGGGCTAAGACTCTTCACATCAAACTCACAAGTGACAGATGAGTTAAGAAAGAAAAATGTATTTTTCTTTCTGTGGAGACACAGGAGCGCAAGTGTGTGAAGCAGGTCAGTCCTGGCGAGAACAGGTGCACTGAGATTTAAGGCAACAGTAAAGATGTCAACAAACCTCCTCACTGTTCATCACTGTCACATCTATCAGAGACAATGAAAGCTGCCGCAACATAAACCTGATGTTTCCTTTGCAGCCATCCGTCGGTACGGCAAAGACTTCACAGCCATCGCTGAAGTGATCGGCACTAAGACGCCAGCTCAGGTTCGCCGCCTCTTTTCTCACATGCTGAATATTTCTTATTCTGACCTCAGCCTTCACCCCCCCCATGCTGCAGTTTATTTATGAGCCGCCTATCAGCTTTTCATCTCTAATTTCGTTCAACATAATTCCCCTTAACATTTATAGGGCAACTATCATCTTCATCATCCATCTTTTCATTTATCTCCTGTCCTCTGTTGTCTGCCTGTGTGTCCTTGAACACAGCGCAAGTCTCCGCCATCACCGATTTCCTCTCCAACTCCTCGTCTCTTGCTTTTCGTTCAGGTGAGCTCGTTTTTTGTGAGCTACCGGCGGCGGTTCAACCTTGACGAGGTGCTGAGAGAGTGGGCAGCCGAGCAGGTGGCGACCAGCCGAGACCAGAGAGACCCCAGGAGGAGCGAGGAGGTGGCAGCAGCTGCAGAGGGAGGTGCAGAGGAAGAAGAGGTAAGGCCAAACAGAGGACACACAGGACGTTTGCCTCCGTTTTACTTGTGGTTTGATTTTAATTTAAACACAATATTTTTCAAGCACGCCAGACTCATCTTTGGTCCTCCTCCTTCCCCTCAGGTCAAAATGGAGGACTCTCCCCCAGACACGGCAAGCAGCTCTCCTCCCCCCTCCTCCACCCAGGCCGCCTCCTCCCTCTCCCAGCCCCCTCCACTGCTGCGCCCGGCTCCTCCTTCGGCCCCCCCAAGCCTCCTCCGTCAGCCGCCTCCTCTTCAAACACGACCTCTCCAGAGCCGAGCGCCCCACAACCACCCCCCCCCTCCACTCATCCGGCCTGCAGTCACCTCCTCCTCAAGCCTCAGGGGTTCTCCACCCAGCTCCTCCTCTTCCTCATCCGCTGCAACCCAAATGCCTCCATCATTGGTTGGGCTTAAAGTGGAGCAGCCAAGCTCGCACTGATATACTCACGGGAATAGAAACACACGCACATACACAAATTGGCAAACACACTCAGACTTTGATGCTCTCTGTGACTAAATCACCCTCATGTCAGTCCTGGGATAATTACACATCATGCTATCGACTGATCACACTCAGGCCCTGAAGGTGACATTACAGTTATTACAAAATCACCCTTTAGTGGTCAGAAGCCCCTTTACTGTATTTACAAACACCTACCTCCAACCCTGTTCTCTAGCACACACGGCACCACCTAGGAACTTCAAACGAACACTACACACACACACACACACACACACACTTACCAAATGAGAAACACACTACATCCTCTAGCTTACAAAGAAAAAGACATGACCACAAATAGAAAACCCACCTGCTCATCTCCATGGAAACAGCTGAACATCTGGATTGTGGAGGAATGTGGTCAAACACAAACATTCTATCTGTCCTGTTTGTTCTGCTGGTATGAAGTCATGCAACATTCAGGAAAAAGAAATATGTAAAGAAAAGGTGAAGATGTAGGATGTGTTCAGTACATCTACGCCAAGCGTGCTCTTTCTTACGGGTCGTGTGAAGAAACTCACTTATCTTTCTGGAGATTTGCTTTAAAATGTCGACCCACAAAGGAGCTAAAGGTACTTTTACAGAGAAACCGGACTTCATAACCCTGCCGAGTTTGTTCTGGGTTTTGATGGTTAAATCTGTTTTCCAGTTGAGCAAAAATGGAAAAAGTGCTGGAGATGACACTGGCCTCTTCTCTCATAGCCATGTTATTACTAGTATTAACTGGAGTAATGTTTAACTTTTGTTTACTAGGTGAGCCATAGGTAGATGGTTAGTTGCTGTAAGTAGTTTAGATTGTGCAAACTTAATTATTACTGACTTAGCACTAAAGCAGCCAACTAAAACTTGACTGGACTTTGTTATTCTGCAGCCTTTCACTCATTAAAGGTGAATGCTGGTTGCGCTAAAGAGCTTCTGAAAACATACCTGCATGGTGTGTGAAGGACTTCAGTTTGAACTTGACCTGCATACATACGTGTCCACTGAAGAAAGTTACTGCCAAAGGCTGAAAAAAGCACATTGTTTCACAGATTCATGTCTCCTCTGAGCTGTTGGGTACCAGAATAGTTCTGTGATTTGATTTGCTCACCTGTCACTGGAAAAGTGTCAGAAAAATGAAAGAATTGAAGGAAATATGTAAAACAGGTTTAACTAAAAGAAACGAAAGCACCACTTTGTTTTTGTTTGTGTCAGCTGGTGTGGCCAAATGATCACACCAGTGAATTGAAGATGACAGCTCCGAAGCACTTAAAGCTGCTTTCTCCCTGGTGGCCTCTAAAGGGAGGTGTGAGAGGTCAGAGTAGATCTGGAAGAAGTTACTGCTGTAAAGTCAACCACTTGATAATTGAACCAGTGAACCACAATATATTTTTTTGTTTAGTTTGCAGTTTTCTGCCTCATCTGGTGACAACTTCTGAGAACGTAGATGCCTCACTGAAATATATTTTGACACCATCGCTAGCCTCAAAGATGCATTCTTGGCATTGCCGGAACAGAAGGTCCTCTCATAAGTGCAGATCTGAGGGCACTGGTCAGTGTCAACCATGGAGTTCTGCTCCTTTCCGTCTCATCTAGTTGTGTTGGCAGAGACCTTCAGCTTTTAGTGTGACTCTGAATGAAAGTGGTTTGCCTTTGACTTGTTTCATTCGTTCATTTCTCCAAGAACTACTTGTGTGTAAATGTGAGAAGTTGTTTACACTGTGGAAACAGAACTGTCTGTGTTTAAAGAATAAAACATTTTTTGAATAAAAATGACCAAATTGTCGATCGTTTGTCATCACCTCTAATCACAAGGTTAGAGAATCACCACCTGGACACGAACCATTGGTGTAGCTTCACCTGTGTACCACCAAGTACAGAATCAGGATTAAAATACGTAGAATTTAACTGGACAGTCGACCTGAAAAATAAGTTGGTGAGCTTTAGAGCCCAAACACTAAAATAACTGTAAGACTGCAGGGAGAAGACACCGACTCAGCTCTAGTGTGAGCATGCTGCAGGTTAAAACCACACTCACAAGATCTTGTCACCTGCAGAATACTTTTTGCACCACTGAATGTTTGGTAGTGTAAAATACATAATTTGGTCAATTTGAGGCACAATCAGTTTCACTGGAAAATAGATTGAGTGTGTATTTGATTAGATGAAGTTATGCAACGTAAGGACATTTTGCAGAACAGGTAATGTTGAGAAATCTTACCCAAACTGGAAAGTAATTTAATCTGGGATCCGGTAGTGGTTTCTCTGATTTGTTCTAGTCAGGGATCGGAAATTTAGAGTTCACATTTGACATCAAATGCTGCATTTTTCTAGAGTTTTTCTAACAAGTAAAAGTTCTTTTCCAGCATCCTGTCCCGCTCACATGAAGTGCCACCATTCGTCTGTCTACTAGGAGTCCTCATTAATTAATACGGCCCATGTTTAGGCTTTAAATACCGTCTTGGCAGCTGGTTGCACATGACATCAAACCGAGCAGATAAAAAAACAAAACAAACATGAACAATGGTTTTCATACTTTCGATTAAAATTCCTTCAATTGTTTCAACTGAGCTCAGATTACTCCGACTAGTCAGGTTTCTGATAAATGATACTCGTATCTTAAAACATATGAAAACAAACATTTCCATGACAACAAATTTTACATCGGCTGATGAAGCCGATTCATAACAGCCAATAAATGGAGCAGCTACTTTATCCTGGTTTTTAACATAATGGCTTTCAGAGTCAGGCTATCATATCATTGTTTTTATTACTATCATTGTAATTTTTCATCATTTTCTCTTTGCACAAAAAAAACAAAACAAAAACAAATAATACATTTTTTAAGGAGTTGATCACCCTCCCAACCCCTAAAACCCACCACTACAGTTACAGTTTGCTCAAAAACACATTTAAAATCAATGTAAATTACAGCAATGTAAAACAAAATGATGAAAAATAAAATCAACCCTGAAAAGAGATAATATAACAGCAACAGCCAGAATAATAATTAGAATCAAATACCCAGCACCTTAATACAATGATCAACTTTTTAAAGAAAATTCTGACGTATTTAAAAACTGAGAGAAAAGTAAAACATCGGCCGTTGTGTGAACAAAACAAAAAAACAAAAAAAACTGAAAAGTGTTAAGTTAGGTACAACCAAGTGACAGGACCCAGGCGCTCATGTGTGTGTGTTTGATTTTTTTTCTTCAGCATCGACAAAACCAAAGTGTCAAACTCGACGAGAGAGGCGAAGAGAAAAGGAAGCGACCTCCCCCGCTTGCCGTTTCGAGCGAGAACGTTCGCTCGGACATGAGAGAAACGAAGAAGTCCTTTCTTCTCTACTCTCCGTTTCAAGCCATTCTGGACCGACAAAGGCCTTTAATAAAGTAAATAAAAACAAAAAAAAAGGCCCAAAAATGAACAAGCAGTAGTTATCACCACCACCGTCGTCGTCATCATTAAATACATCAATAATCCTGCACTTGAGGGGAGGGTTCGTGTTTAATCTGGGTCACTACGAGCTGTGTGGAAGTTAAATGTGTGTTGAAGGTGCACTACACCAAAAAGGCAGCGATGATATGATCTGACAAGCCCCCCCCCACCCATATTCCATCCCCTCTGAGAATCCAAATCTGTACAATCCCAAAAATTTTAACGACACAAAAATATATTATCAAATCAAAAGCAGAGGGGAAAAAAAAAAAAATAAAAATTCACCATTCGTTGTCGTCAATTGTTGTTTTTCCAGTGATCTTTTATAATACACTCACGCACACACACACACTGCTTGTTACACACTCCAACAACACCTTTCTCGTGTGGTTGCTCTTTGGGAAGGCGTAACAGAGGGCGGAGGGGAAGATGGGAGAGGAAATGCGTCGGTTCAGGGTTGACGAAGCGCGATGCCAACCGAATGATGCGGACATCAGAAAAAAAAGAAAAGAAAAAAGAAGAACAGTACGAATAAATCATTTGAGCATTTATGTGCGGACAACAAAAACAAGCCCCAAATTTAATTATTCAAAGAAAGGCAACATAAAAATCCATCGACAGTCTCGTCCATTAAGTGTCCTCCCATCCTCGGGTTTAAATATCCCCCTCTTGTTCCAGTGCACAACTCTTTTTTTTTATTATTAAAAAAAAAAAAAAAAAAAAAAAAAAAGCAATAAAAGAAGAAGAAACGGGGAAAAAAAAAAGAAAAAAGTTTGGACTTGAAGTTGCAGCCCGCAGGATCGATGGCGACATCAAGTCTGACTGGCCTCTTCCGACTTGATGGTGAAAGAAATAAAAGGAAGAAAAAGGAGTGAAAAAGGTGAAAAAGATGGATGTGTTTGTGCTGAGTTCGGTCTGAAATCCGGAGGAAGAAAAGGTGATGTGTGTGTGTGTGTGTGTGAGAGGAAACAGGAAGGAGGAGGCAGAAGGATGGATGAGGTGAGTTCTTAAGTTCATTTTGGAGGAAGGTAGGTTTGGGCGAGCAGGTGGAAGGAGAAGATCCTTTAAACGTCACCAGCAGAGTTAGTCCATTCAATATATATATATATACATACACACACACATATATATATATATATATATTTGTGTGTGTGAGATATGGGCTTCAGTGAATTAAGTCCTGGCTCAGCTGGAGTCCGTTCAGTTTTGGAGGACAATCAGAATAAATTCTACCAAAACTCTTGAGTTTTCCAGCAAAATAAGGCTCCATAAACATTTCTTTTTTTTTTTTAAATCCAGCATTCGTCTGCTCGCTTCACCCTCCATCCAACCCACTCTCACCTGGTTACCCTCCCCACCCACCTGGAACGAGCCGGCAGCAGAGAAACTGAATAAATAGGAGGAAATGACAGGAGTGGTCAAAGTGATCAAAACGTGACTCCTAAAAAAAAAAAAAACAAAAAAAAAAAAGGAAAAAAAAAAACAGATAGGAGATCAGACATGCAGAAGAGTGGAACGTCTAAGTAGAACGTGACAGAAAAACCCCCCAGCAGGGTAAGAAGACCTCGGTCTGTAAATACTTCACGACTCAGAGGAAGTCTGCGGAAGTACGGAACAAAACTTCTAAAACAGAAATGTTTCTCTAGTCCCAGAACCGGCAGCCCTACTTCAGACTTTTGTCTACATAACAATCATGTAATTTTTAAAGTGATCCCACCCTTTAGCTTACCTCCTGACCTCCACCTCTTTGTGCCCCCATCCCACCTACAGCATCAGCTTTGCTCTCGCCCCCGACAACCTCATCCCTCCTCGGTGGCGCTCCGCGCTCACAGTTTGAGCTCGTTGGCGATCTTTGAGGCAATGTTCTTGAAGGCGATGGACGTGCCCGTGATCCGCTTGAAGCGCACGCCGTTGAGGGAGAGGCGCGGCAGCTTGCACACCTCCATCTCCCACTGGACAAAGTCGTCGTGCGCCGGGCTGCCGGACATGCACAGCAGCATGTAGCGCTCGCGCAGCTCGTACTCGCAGCTGTTGGAGTCGAGCACTTTGCGGATCTCGCGCATCATTTCCGTGGGCTCCATGGACGACGTGGTCTTCATGGACCAGGTGAAGCGCAGGGAGCGCGGCTTGGCTGACTCCTTCTGGCTGGCGTTGGCTGGAGGCGTGCCTGTGCCACCTGAAGGGGAGGAGGAGAGGGAAAGTTTGTCCGTCTCATTTATAAACATCAGAGGGTGATCATCACTGCTAAATACTGTTCTGTAAAAAAACAAAACAAAAAAAACAACGCAGTTAGCAGAACAGGGGTTCAGGCTCATCAAGACCCTGGACAAACTTCACCCACAGCCTTCAGCATGCGGGCATCAGCCAGCCAGACCATCATTCAGGCTTGTGAAAACAGAAATCTCTGGCTCTGGGACAAACTCATGGGTCACAAACATGTTTGGCAAAGAAACATCTGCTTGGAAAAAGGCTCTTATACACCAAACTGACAGTGGCGGTGAGATGGTCCCCTGTTGGGTCCCCTCGTGGTGCAAGCAGCTGGCCAAACAAACAGCACTGGAATACAAGACGAGGACCATGTCCAACCACACAGCCAGGACACAAGAAGATGTAAGTGTTCAGCAAAGATGGGGATATAACTAAAAGAAGTGTTTAAAGTTCTGCTAGATGGTTTTCTGGACAAGACTGAGGTGTTGTATCACCTAACTTCTCCAAATAATGCAGGAGACTCAAACCGGCCACATGTCGACGAATAAGAAATGAAACTAAACTCATGGTGCAACTGAGTTGTGATCAATTTAATGGAGCTCGGAAATCACAACTCTAACAGTCTACCTCACACATTGACAACTAAAATATCACAAAATATACAAATCAAGATTAATTATGTCTTTAAAGTCTATGTGGGCCTCTTAACTTAAATAAGTATTACAATTAGTGCCGTCAGTCGATTAAATTTTTTTATTTTCAATTGACTATAATTATTATAGGATAATATAAATATATCTATTTATCTCTCTATATAACTAGCGAGCTAACTGTCCTGCCTTCATCATAGAAACACATCTTCTTTGGACGCCAGAATAAGCAGAACTTGGGATGTGTACACAAATCAGAGGAACAATGATAAAAAGAAACACTGGATTCATTTTGTGGAGAAGTTTCAGGAGTAACTCTGGTCAGTGGACCTCTGTGGGTGATGAATGTGCAGAGCTGTGGTGACTTAAAAAAAAAAAAAAAGGATCAAAGCCAAAAACCGGCTTCATATTCACCCGCTATTTCTGCAATCTTTAACAGAGACAGCCGAGATGAACGGCTGCACCAACACGCTCCCAGCGTCTCATTTTCCTGTGATTTTCAGACCTAATTTCATTTACTTGAGTGCTTTAAATCATTCATGTTTGGCTGGGTGGTTAACATCACATTTGTCTGAGATGGGACAAACTCTACGTAGAATTCTGCTCCACTCAAACTTTATGTATTGTAGAAAGAAACAATAAATAAAAGACAACAGACAGAATCTAAAGTGGAGAAACTATTTGAAGGCTTAACAAGGACGTACCAGTGTTGCCAGATCCTGGCGAGGAGTTGTTCTCATCATTGTTGGAAGAAGAGGAGAGAACGCCACCTGATGTCTTCTCCGTTTTGTCCACAGTACTGCTCAGCACCGACCTGTGTGGAGCCATGGGAGGGTAGGGAAGGACAGGAGAGAGAGAAGAAGGTGAGAAGGGGGAGACGAGAGGAGAGGAGAAGAAAAAAAAGCAATGAAGAGGAAGAGAGATGAGCACAGAGAAAGAAAGCAAGGAAAGGTTGGAGAATTGAGACAATCATTTAAAAAAAAAAAAAAAAGATAGAACAAAAACAGAGGATGAGGAAGGATTGAGAGGAAGAGCAAAAAAGAGGATTGTGCAAATGACGACATAAATCAAATCTTTAAAGCGCCCCTGTGTGTGTTTGTGTGTGAACATCGTCACAACGTGGGGGTCAATTTGGAGTGTGACGGTATTTCATGTCCACTTGCACACAAACACGCATTTGGGTGCTTTTGATGGCCACTTCCCCCTTTCACACACCCATCATGCAGCTCACACTCATCACCATCATCATCAATCTCTATGACGCTACCGCTAACTGCTACAGTCCCCATCCCCTGATTGATTAAACCCTTATCACCATCACCAACCAATTAAAACTTCCCATCTCAAACCCCACCTTCTTCCATCCAATCACAACAAGCTCAGGTCATCTACTGATTGGCTCCCAGTCTACTGATTGGCAGGCAATTTGCTACAGTCTGCAGGATCTTAAGGGTTTTTTTTTTTTTTCGGGTGGTTCTGTATCTCACCTGCTCCCCTCATCCCGACCCTCTCCCTCATACGGACTCCTCGGGAAAAATCAGGACAAGTTTAGTCTTTTTTTCAGGGCTGGAGGCAACATTTGGGCTCTTACACAGATAACGAATCAGCTGGCTGGACACAAGTCGCACGGCTCACCGTCCCAGCATCAATCTTCCAATCCAACCACTTTGAGCCTTGATGCCAAATATCTAATTCCACTCCAAGTGCTCAGATTTAAGCCAAGAGTAACCTGAGGACGCCACAATGCACTGCTGTGTCAGCTGGTTCAGGTAATACTACTCCACTATGGACGCAATTATCCCAGTTCCACCTTGAAGCAGACATTAATATGTAATGGGATGAAAAGATGGGAGGATGTTTTAACTGGATAACCTAAAGCATTAACAAGCTCTTTTGGACTGGTCATAATTTGAGGTAATTTGGTCTCCCAGTGAGAGATTGGCTGGAGCTTTAAAAGTCCAGTGAGCTACTGGATAGAGAAGGAAAAGCTGACGTATGGATCAGAATGGCTGTAAAAGAGTATAACTAGTTTTGAGTAGATTGATTGATGTCTAAAGTCCAATTAAACAAAACTACACAGCAAGCGGGAACAAATGATTTGGAGTGGAGTAAAATCCAACAAATGGGACGACAGGAGCAACACTTTTAGTGGGCAAAGGATGGAATGGCTTGGAAATGAATGGCTGGCATGGTGAGGGCGAGTCCTGTAGCTGGAGGAGGTTAGGAGCGTTAATGATCCCAGCACTGTGGTAAACCAATCTGTATTAGTAACACTGGACCTACATATAGCCTGTTTAAAAACACACACACACACACCCTGAGGACAACACCTTAACCGCTGCCTAGGTAACACAAACAATACACACGTCCTCTCTCACGTCCACGGACAAAGACAGAAAAACAACAAACTACTGAAGCAAGAAAAGCGGGCAACAAACAAACACAAAGACGAGACAGCAACACGCATGCAGACAACGGGAAGGAAGCAAGATGGCAAATTCAACAGTCTGTAGTCTAAACTTCATTCTGCTGTGGACATCATTCCTGCTTAGTTACATAAAACACCGCCTGCAACAGAAGTTTAAACGGAACTACAACACAGGGGAAATGACAGGATCAAGCATGGATTTATTAAACAATAATTCATAGAGATGGTGATGGAAGATGTAAAAACCTTTGTGCTATTTTATAGGACTTCAAAATATCTAGCTCAACATAACGGGATGTTATGTTAGGGAGACTGCAGCATCATGGGAAACTGGTCAAATTACATCTTATATGTGTCATTTATTGGAAGTTACACCATCACACCAGCAGGTGGAGCAATGGTCCACACCAAGGAGATTGCTCTACCTGCTGGTTAAAAGCAAACACTACAGGAGAATGTCTGGATGAACTTCATGTTTGGCATCTCCAAATAGTGCAAATATGTGAATGAAGATGTGCAGAAGATGTGTGTTTATGTGCAAGTCTGGAGTGTACATATATAGGGTGGGCACATGTGCATTAAGTGCAATCTGAGTGTGTGTGTGTGTTCACAGCATAAAAAAGTGATTTCCAGCCAGAGTAGGTCAAAGCCATCCAGGTCTGTTGCTGCTGCTGTTAGAGAGCCAGTGCCAGAGTGAGAACAGAGAAATGAATGAAAAGAAGAGTGAAGTCTCCAGGGAGAAAAAAAAAGTGCAGCCTGAGAAACACTGCAGCCCCTTCCCCTGCTGGGTCCTCTCTTCTCTGCTTCCGTCCACAATTACACCAGCTACAGCCAGGGACTTAATACAAGCTACTCCCCCAACTGGAATCTACCGGTGACGCCAACTTTAGTCTGTGTGGCCAAACTGATCAAAGCAAAAAGCTGAGATGGTTGATGGTTTGGATGGGTTGGTCTGTGGTGTTAGCTTGGATAACGGTTAGCAAAATAAAAGTTCTATTCAGAGACTCTGCTGCTTGTAATTTCTCTCAGTTTTTAAGACAATGAGAGAAAGAAAATCTCTTATTATGCTCAAAACAGGGGCCAGCTCTACCTGAATCTGAGAGGGGGGATGTTTTCATGAGAGATTAGGCGTTAAGGCATGATTTTTGTGACGCTATGGGAGAGGATTTGAGCTCACACACATTCTACCTGGAACATGAAAAACTGAGGATGAGGTAAGGACGGTGGAGGGATGAAGAGGAAGAGGAGTGCGGTGTTATTGTGCTGATGGAGTGGGTGAGTTGAGTGAGAGGGTGACAGGAAAGTTAGTAGAAAAATATGTAATAAAAATGGGCCAAAACACTCAAAATCAGAAGGCTCAAAAAACATAAAGAGTGGGGGGGGGGGGCAAAACCACAGAAAAAAAAGGGGTAAAGAAGGCTCAAGGCACAAAAGGAAATTCTCAAGAAAAAGCTGCACGAAACACCAAAAAGGGAAAAGTATATATATGTAAAATATATATAAAGAAGAGAATATACGTGGATATGTATCAAGGGGTTATATTCAACGTTAGGTATGTTGCCTACCTTCTTGGAAACCTGAACGAGAGATTTCTACAAAAGCAAAAAAGAGGGATAAAGAAAGAGAAAAAAAATGTATGTATAAAACGCATTGATGACTTTCCTGTAAAAAAAAGAAGACAAGCTGCCCTCAGAGTAGCAAACTTTAAAGCAAAGTTCAGGGGACAAAAAAAAAAGGAAAAAAAAAAAAAAAAAAAAAAAGTTTGGACTCACTTGGGACGTAAGCAACAAGCACAACCGACATTACGTGACCAAAAACGAACAGACAAAATATCAGTATCACTCATGTCCACTTTAGTGTGTTTAAATGTGGGCGATTATTAGTGAGAATGTGAGAACAAACATTAAATGCACACTAAAACACTTCAGAGGGATTTAACAGGCTCTGTTGGGAAAATTACATTAAGAGAATTGAGACCCCCCCCCCCCCCCCCCCCCCCCCCCCCCCCCCCCCCCCCCCCCCCCCCCCCCCC
>JAOXYM010000005.1:5735557-5755532 GCA_028567055.1 Leptatherina wallacei | reverse complement strand
CCCCCCCCCCCCCCCCCCCCCCCAAACTGAAATGAGGCCCTCCTCCACATACACAGCGGTCCTGGATCTTCCTGAAAACAAGCGTTTGTGAAGTGAAAGCTTCGAACAAAAACAGAAAAAAAAAGAAAATGAAAAGCACTTCCTTTGAACACACAACATGTCATATCAAAACTCACAGGTTAAGCAACAACTTCATCTTTGAACATGCATTAAGAAACATCTTATTTACACACACACACACACACACACATATACAATGACTGGTCACACTGCATGACTTGTACACTCTCCAGACCGGCCATCTCCCCTACTTTTGCATACTGGTACACTAAGTGTGTGTCTATGTCAAGGTGTCGCTACTAGCAGTATTTATAGTTAAGGGAAAAGTGATATCTCCGGTGTAACCATGGATACTGTCACCACGGAGCTACACTATCTCTGAGTGGGAGGCCTGGAGAGTGGCTGTGCCTGCGCCTCTTCACCACAGAAACACACACACACATGTGCTTCTATACCCTTATGAGGACACTGGACTAACATAGCACATTCCCTAAGTCTTACCCCATACTTTAATCGTTGCACCTGAACGACTTAGCCTAACGCTAACCTACATTTAAAACTAAGTCTTAAGTCAGTCTCCAATTTCAGATCACCAGTAGTTAATGTGTGGAGCGTTTAAAGTAGGCATGTTCATCAATTTCTGCTTTAAGATGACCAAAGTGACCAAATACAGACTCCTGTTACTCCCCCACAATACATATGTGTGAATGCTGGTATTAATAAAGTACCAGCAGCAATGACTAACCTCAACCTTAACTACCCTCTTGGCTTTTTATTCTCCCTCTGTTCAGGCCTCGCTTTGTACGAGACCCTTTTAACCCTCACGTCTCGTCATTTCCTCTCGTGTCTCGTCCATTCTCACGACGGCTTTAGATAATAATGATCTTCTCCACTGCACTCTTTACCCTCACTCTGATCTATCTACATAAAAAAAATTGACATGTTTTTAGTGAACTTATGTCTTACTGTGTAGTACACAAGCAAAGTTAGTTCTACACTAGTCTAAACTCGATCCAATTACATAAGCACTAACGCCATCAGTGCAAAAAAAATCAAGTTACTTAGAGGCTTTAATAAAAAAGAAGAAAAAAAAGTCAAAATAAACTACTTTAGTGTTTATTTCAACCAGGTACCCATAAGACAAGTTTAACTGCTGCAACCTGTGCTGAAAGACCGAAATGAAAAATAGGCCAGGAACATGGAACCACAACCAAAATTACTCCCTTGTCACCACTGCTATAAACAAAATTACAGGCAAGACGCAGCTGTTCCCTTCCCCTTTCTTTCTCCTCTCAGCAGAGCTACAGATCAGCACGGGTTTAGTGATAGATGAGAGCAGGGCCTTTAAAGAAACCCTCAGAAAAAACACTGATGACATGAGCGTACCGTACAATGTTTGTGAGAGGAAATGGGCACGTAAAATGAGTTGTAACATACACCTAGTCATTTTCTGCTTTAAGCTAAAACCTCAGGACAGTTTTAAACTGCGCTGGTAGCTAAAAAAGACCGGCTGCTATCAGAGCTGCTTTGCATTTATGGAGCTACGGACTTTCTTCACCTGAGCTGCTTCTTGTTTCATTTCCTCTTTACAACAACTCGACAATTTAAATATGTCCACGTGTTTATTCCATGACTCACTTGCGTACGAACTTGGATGTGAACTTGCTGAAAATGCCTGTGGCCCCGTGTGTTCTCCGGACTTGGCTGTTGCCGTGTGACAGGGATGGGGAAGCGGGGCCGCCGGGGTAGGCAGAGACCTGCTGGTCCCGCGCGCCCCGTTGCTGGCCCGCGTGGAAGGTGCTGCGGATGCCCACCCCTCTGGAGAAGTTGTGTCGGTCCGACACGGCTGCGCTGCTGATGTTGTGGGCAGACGGGGAGGCACCGGGCGCCCGCTGTGGTGCGGCACTACAGAGGAGGAGGGAAAGGAACAAAATGGGACAGAAGGATGGAAATGAAAAGGTGATACAGAGGAGGAGAAGGTGGTCATAAAGAGAGGGAAAGCCGTGGGAAAGAATTTAGAAAAAGGGACAACATTTCGGAAGGTGTTATATAAGAAGTGGTGAAGAGGAGGTGCAAAGAAAAAAGGAAATAAAGAATGTAACAAAAAAGGAAGGAGAGGAAGGATGAAGAGTAGGAGGTGATACAGGAGGGACATGAGGAAAGAAAGGAAAGACAATGACAAACATGAATGAAGATAAAGGGCGTGGGGGGGGGGAAAAAAACACAAGTTAGAGAAACACTTTTTCTTCTGAGCCATTTCATACAAATATCCATGTCTGTTCAATGTCCTGATATAATCCCTGAAGTCAGTCAAGTCAGGTCGGTGACGCAAAAGCCAAACACTTAATCCTCTTTGTCTCAGCCGAGGGGGGGTCAAAGAGTCACAAAGCCTCACATATACACACCCTGACACTGGCACACTGAGAGTCGCATTTGCATCTTTCGCAACAGTACGTGGCAGCACACCTGCAGCAGCGGGTGAGAACGGAGCAGACAAACAGAAAGAAAGTGCGCACACAGAAAGCGGCAGGAGCAGACTTCTAATGGAAGACATACAGAAAGTAGATTGAATATTTAAAAAAATGAAACCACTAAGACCTCAGATTCAGGTCCCATTCACATCATCATAAACAAGATCTTAAAAGCAGGATGAAATCTTCACACATTTAAATGTGAAAATATTGTCCCGACTTGGCATGCGTGTCTCTCTTCACTGCACCTCTAAATGCAACACCAAGGACGGTTTTGTTTCCCTCCAAGACACTTTCTAAATTAATCATTATCAGCTTGCTAAATATTAAAAACCAGGTCACATCTGAAACTCGGTCTGTAATTATCACAGTATCTGTGCCGCCGTGAATTACATCAGTGTTTCCCTGTTGCTCGGGGAAACATCATTAATCTACTTTGTCACCATTTGCCTGAAACCGAAGCTTTCTTCCAAAGACGTTACATAATGAGGCTGCGACAGCAACGAGAAACTAAACAGTCCTGTGCAGTCTGTCTAATGCTGGGCAAGGAATGGGGGGGGGGGAGGAAGCTTTTCAGAGGAGTCTCCGTGGACACAGTGTGGAAAAACAACTCAAGTACAGTCCTGAATTTTATATGGGTATAATCAAGATGCCCGATAGATCAAAGATGCCAAAACACACAAACTGCAGAAACACATGCAAGGACAGAGAATCTAAGCAGGCAGTGGGAGCAGTGGGAAGATGACTTGAAGGGAATGGCTACATATTTCTGGGAGTGATGCAGCAGTAATATCATCCTACTGATTTTAAGGGGAGGAGTGATGAGCCTATAAGCATCCAGGAGGAGTTTTAATAGAGGCTGGGATGAGGCTGATGCAGGCTCGTTCGTCTTCATGTTGCACCTACATGGTTTTTTTAGGCTGGGTATACATACCTGATCTGTACTCTCGTCACACTTGGGAATACCATGCATCTTGGGTGACCAAGTCATAGGTAGACAGCTCTGAACAAGGCAGTTCACACCTAGCCTTTAGTCTCATTCCCCTACATCACACAACAGCCAGCTGTTTTATACACACTGTATAAATATGTTTAATAATGTTCTGTAAAAATCCTGCCTTTGTTCTAATTAACGGTGCTGCTCTAGCACTCCTAAAAAGTCTTATGTAAAAGATGTGAAAAGGAAAATAAAAGATGAAATGCATTTAATAATTTGGGATGTCTGGGAGCTCGGTGTGAGATATGCAAACTGAGGGGTTTTAAACTTTGCCGTTTTGATTCTAATCCATGCTCTGCACAAATGTCCAGCAAAATCAGTTCGCCCCGTTATTTGCAAACTTTAGAGCCCATCAAGCCAAACATTTGTTGTGTGTGTCTTGCGATTCATATTACCTCTCTCTCTGACTCTCCTCTAAAGTGAAGGTATGTAACTCTTAATCCACTCAGATCTGAACAGCTTTAGTTTAGCTTATACCTCACAAGCCTTAAGCTTTGCATCATTTTAAGACAAAGACTTATTTTTGAAATATGTTGTTGTAGAATATATATTTGTATATTTGTTGTAGAATTTGTTGGATGAATGTATGACTTAATTAATGCCATGCCACTGCCATACAAATTAGGGAATCTCACCTGAACGGGTTAGGATAACAGTTTTTAGGACTAGGGATACACAGATGGCTCTAAATATTTGATAAGTGGAATAATGGGCAGATTCCAGCTGATATGTTCACTAGTACCACAACTACTAAAATGATAAAAACATTTTTTTTCCCGTGGTTTTTTCTTATTTTCTTCAGCGATGCATCATGTATGTTTTGAGTCTGGACACCAAATAGGCGAGAGAAAATAAATCAATACAAAAAAATCCCAGTGGGAACGTTCCACTTGTATCAATGCACATCAGGCTCAGGAGGCAGATGGGTTGACTCTGCTTTAAGAGTGTTGGGATGTAATTCCCATCCTTGGAGCTGTCCGGTTATGATTGGATCACCAAAGATGCATTTTGCAGACCGCTGACTGCTTACTTTACACAAACATGGAGGAGTCGGTGCCCAGCATCCTGGTGTTAATCACGGTAATGAAAGCATGCTGAAGGACATCGTCTAAAGGGGATTTTAACTTTATGGCATTTGGAGGTTTTTCAGAGGGCTGTTTGGGGACAGCTGGATTTTGTTTTCTAAAAAAAAAAAAAAAAAAAAAAAAAAAAAGGTATGGATGGGAGTTAAGGGTACAGATTATATTCTCAGAAAAGGTGGCTATTCATCTCTCAGGGTACAATCTAAGTGTTGGAGTGGTACCTTCTCTCCAGCGTTCCCAACCAGGTTCTGAACATCCCAAGCTCACTGCTGAACGATGCATGCAACAGAACAAGACTTCAACATTGAGCAGACAAAACCACAAACAGCCAGAGGGCCACCTTGACATTATCCCTGCTGGATTTTTGACTGACATTTATGGGGGTTTTTTTTGTATTCTTTTCTTCCTGTCTCAGAATAAGTAGGGGGGGGGGGGGGGTCTCTGTGCAAGCTGTGTATCAGTTTAGCCCCGGATAGTATTGAGGATCTGTCAGACCAGTGAAACACGCTTGGCTTTTAAAATACATACGTACTCAAAATATCAAAGTAGCCCTTTAAACAGACAATGTCAAGCACAGAAGCAAGGCAACAGGGCTTCACACAAACCGAGATACAGAGTACAAACACACAGAATTCTCACAGATAACCCACAAGACAGTCACATCAGAGCTCAACATCATTCAACGTGTCAAAGTACGGGTGAAGTTTGATGAATGAATACAGGGTTTTTCCTGGCAACACAGAGAGAGACTGTATTGCGTAACGTTTGAGAACAAAACGCATCTGGGGATGCTATTAAGTTCTCACACATGAAGCTTCAGTTCACTTTAACCAGCCAGGGAAAACCCTCATGTCAACGAATAAAACAAGTCATAATAGAGCAGAATATATCTGTTGGATACTGGGCATGCAATAGACAAACATGTGAAATATCACGCACATACTGAGTAATATAATCTGGTTCTCCCCAGAGCACCTGCAGGTTTGTACAGGTGTTTCCATCACTTACCTGCACAGCCTACCAGGACAGGTGGACTGGGCAGGTTAGGAAGGCTCAGGTCGTTTACAGGTCACAGATTTCTTATGAGGACAATTCAACCTGGAAATATGCCAACAAGTCCTATTCCTCCTAATTAAACATGCTTAATCAACCTGGTCTTTATCATATATTAAGAGATATTAAACATTCAAGGTTTTAGATGATAATGACACTTTTTCCATTAATTTCTGCTGTCTTGTAATTTGCACTTAACAAATCTCATCTATTAAAATGTTAACTGTAAAACTAGATCAACATTTCTCATAATAAGCATATATGAAAAGCAATCTATTTTTCATGATCCACTTATTTTTTCGATGTGAAAACCTGCTCATCTTGTTCTGAGCCGACTGCTCAGCTATGGCCCAGTGGGTGAATGTGCAGTTTGAATGTGACTGATTAGCCAAAGACAAGCCATGTCAGTGACTGGCACACTTTTATGAACTCTACAATCTACTGCCTGGCTGTCGCTGAGTAAATGGGGGATATATGGTTGCCAGTTTTAGAAATGTTTCACATCTTACCGTGGTGGTATTGCAATATATATATATATATATGTATTTCTAGCAATATATCCTGGATCTTAGTGCAAGAATAGATTTAAACTGCATGCTTCTAAAACTGAAAACATGCATCATTACAAATAATATTTACCATTTGTGCTGGTGTCTTTATTCTGTACCTCTGAAGTGTACTCAGTAATGTTATCATAGCTGACTGCAAGACGTTCATAAGCAAAAAGGATGTAAAAAAACAAAAAACAAAAACAGTATTCATCTGATAATTAATTGCTAATAAAAATTAAAAGTTGTAAACTCAGCAAATTTTCCATTTTTGCTGTGTGAGTTTCTGTGCAAGGCTGTTGGCTTGTGTTAAACAAAACAGCATCTCTTTAGGAACAAAAGTAAACTTCTTTGATCCGTTTTGACCATTTCTGAGGGGGGGGGGGGGGGGGGGGATTTGGAAGCAGGACACTGCTTTATGCCAGGTTTTGTCCCTGTGTGAATTAAAGGTAATCAAATAGATTAAAAAAGGAGGAGGAAGTAGGAAAAACTGGTGTTTTATTCTACCAACAGTGAATGTTTTCAGAGCCAAAACATCACTTTATCCTGTCTTCATGTCCCTCCTTATCCATTTTAGGAAAGAAGATGATCTCATTAGTAAATATTTTTTCTTAAAAAGGGCATGAGAAGGTTTGTCGGCTTGTGTGTGTGTTACTGTGGGAAACACAGAGAGTGAAACTTGCCTGGGCCGTTGTGCGTGAAGGTCAGAGGGGCATGGATGATTGGAGGAGGACAAGGACTTGTGGTGGCGGGGACGCGAGGAGGAGGAGGAGGAGGAGGAGGAGGAGAGGACGGCAGCAGCTGAGGCAGTGGAGGCACGGGAGCCCGGAGTGTTTAGGCTGGGAGGGGGACGGGGAGGAAGAGGAGGATTGCCCCGCCCGACGCACACATCCAAACACACCCACAAAACATGAATGAGCAACACGGGGACAAGACACCCAAAAAAAAAAAGACACACAGCCAAGCATTCGCCCAACCAGAAACACAGCGGGCGGGGTTTGTGTGAGGGTGGACGGGGGAGGTGAGGTGGAGTATGGTTAGAAGCAGCACTTATCAAACACAGTAAGGGGGTGGGGTGGGGGAGGGGGAGGGGAGAGATACAGGAGGAAGAACAGAGAAAACATGCAGCAAAGAGACTTGAACAAACAGAGTTGGTCTTCTTTTGCTGTTAACTTTGTGGTTAAAGAAACCCACAACATCTTTTCATGCACCTGACAGAAAACAGAGCACAAGAGACCAACTGTGACACATTTTTCTATTGGCTGAGACAGACTCTTCACATACAACACATAAAAATGATGCAGACAAAGTCAAACAGAAATGTGCAAAGTTAATGAAGCCCAAAATGTCCCAGATAGATTAAATGACTTTAACCTTTTTGCAATCACACTGCCTCAAATTGCTGCTTTTCACACAACGTGCATTAATGTTGATAGTGCTTGTTTGTTTTTTTAACTTCAATACCAAATATCTGCCGATAGCTGCAACTCAAATGTTAAGATTTAGAATTTTAGTGTCACATGAGTGTTTATGCAACTGGATGTTTCATAGGTTTGGCCCATCTCGCTACCCCTCTTCCATCTTTCTTTATTCCCCCAGCTCTACAAAAATCTGAACTTTTTAGGTTTATTTATATGCGCAAAACTTCTGAACTACTTCCGGAATCCTCTGTTAATCAGCAAGGTTGCCATGGCTACAAAGCTCTGCACATTACTGACAGCTTGAACTTGACTTTGTCCACATTCAGAGAAAAACACAGTAAGGGACAGCGGAGGGTGGTACCAGAGGGAGACAGAGAAAGAGAGGGAGAGAGAGAGAGAGATCTCAGAAAAATGGCCAATCAGAGAAAGAGGGACATTTACAGAGGTCAACCAACAACTTCTTGTTAGACGGAATACAAACACACAGCTGAGAGGAACACAGATTCTCCCACTGACAAGGATTAGCATGGCTAGTGATGGAAAAATGAGTGTATTCAGTGGACAAACCAGAGTTTGACAAGAGCTGGAGCATACATGACATTTATGTTTGAACTTGTGCATGTGTGTTTGTGCATGGCCTCAAGAGTGTGTGGATATTTTTTTGTGCATGCGTAAGCCTATTAAGAGGCGAGTATGGGGAGCATACAGCGCCAGTAAGAGTTAATATTCCATCACAAGTCCTTCTAATCTCCTTAGAACGAGAGAGAGAGAGAGAGAGAGAGAGGAGAGGAAAAGAGAAATAAGAGGAAAGATTAATAGAAAAGACAGGAAGAGAAAAAAAAGGAAGCAAAGAAAGGACATGCCAAGGAAATGTTGGTGACTTAGGATCCAGAGGGACGAGAGCTCAGACGTAGATTAAAGAAGACCAAATTAAGACAATTAGAAAAGGACAAGAAAGGATGAAAGAGAGAGGGTGGGTGGGGGATAACAAGTATAAAAGCCCAAACTTCAAAGCATTAATGATGACGATCACATAAAGTAACTTCAAAAAAATCAAAGCAGATAACAACCACTATGTTAGCAGAGGCTATCATAGCTAACAGACCCACAATACTGAAAAAGGCAATGATGTCTCAAATGACCACTCGGTCCCCACGTAGTGCTTGGTCAATGTAGCAATGGAAAGGATCAATGCGTCCGAACTGATCAGATACCACTGGTTGGACGTGGATTGGATTTCATCTCTTGTGTTATAGATAAAGCGCTATGCTGGGAACGAGGGGGTCATCTGAGAATGATACACAAACAGGTAATAAAGCAGGATGAACCATGAACAGTGCGTCACAGTGGGGATTATGGTTTGGCTTAATGTTTAATACTTATGAAAAAGCACACAAAGCATATGGCTGGTTAAGCATGGGTGATGTACGCATGGTTGTATGTGTGGGCGCGCATGGGTTGTTTAACGGTCGCTGAGGTTCACACGGCACGTTAAGGGGCAGTTAAAATAACGGGAGCCCATTTATGTTGCTTTTAAAATATATATGCAGCTCCTGTTTAACAGGATTGAAGAAGAAAGATGAGTTGGGAGGGTTAGCTACATTTAGGAAGGGTAAAAAAAAAAGAAAGATAGCCCAATCCAGTGAGAGAAAAAAACGTGGGGAGCCTCTTGTGGTTGGTTTTATTTAGTCAAAGGAAGATATCCAGACTAGAAGACTGGCGGGCGTCCATGTGACGATCATGGGTAATCTATAATCTACTGGAGGTTTGGCCTACATTCCCAGGAGAGCCCAATTTTTGTGTCCAGGAGGGCTCACCCCACCCTGGGAGCAGGCTGTGGCCCTCCCTGAGCCAGCTGGCAGAGTTCTGGGGAGTACCAGCCAAACTCTGGGAGTCAGTCAAGGAGACAGCTGTGGGACTTCCTCATTCACAAAATAAGGGCAAATGTGTTCCTATTACATGTACTTTAGTAAGGAAGCAGCAGCGCCTCACTTACAATGACGATAAAGTGTCAATGAATATGATTGTATGTGGGTGCATTTGCCCTCGTCTGCTGTTCGTAACTATGTGTGTGTGTGTTTGTGTACCTGTCCTTGCCGTTCTGAATACCCTGGCCGAGCGTGGATCTCTCATTCAGTGGGGAGTTTCGACTGCGACCGGTACCGGTGGACAGGATGCTGTTCTACAAAGAGACAGCAAGGAAGCAACGTTAGAAAGACAGAAATAACTGGAGAGTGGCACACTGGGGACAAACGATGAACTGATGGGGTTTAAAAGGTGAATAAGTATTCCTGGAACAACCAATCACAAGCTTACAAATCAACACAGATGAGTGCTTTAAATAACATCCATTAAATTATCATTTAATCGTCTCAAGAGAATTTTTTTTCTCTCTGAAGCGTCCCAAAATTATCCACAAACCACACATGATCTTTTCCATGACAGTGACTAGCAAAGTGATTCAAGGAATTACTAAAGTCCACATTTAAACAGAAATCAGTCCATATTGTTCAGCTTTAACATGTGCGAGAGCAGTGAAGAGATTCTAAAGTACACAGTACTAAAAGGAGTTGCATTGAAGTAGATCAAACAAAAACACTTGTGAAGCCGGATTAAAAGGAGATTGACACCTTTTTCTTTCCTTATGAGACCTTGATAGTTAAGTTTATGTTGAAACGAGGCAAATATTCAATAGAGCTGAGCTTTGACTCAATGAAGATGGTTCCTGCCATGATACGTGCCTGGGCAAAGAAAAAAGGTCACCTCCTGGATTTAACTAAGTAAAGATTAGGGCTGGGTATCATCACCAATTCCCTGAATCGATTCGATTTTTTTCGATTCGATTTCGATTCATTTACAGCTAATTGTTTAACAACTTATTTTTCTTTAATCTCAGGTAAAAAAAAAATATAAAACACAGAGCATGATAATAAAATTGCTCTAAATTGGGTAACGTCATCACAAAATATGGACATACCTGCACAAAAAAAAAAACAAAAACAAAAAAACAAATTAAACAAAATTTGGACATAAAAAAAAATCCATCCTTAGTTTTATGAATCGATATTGAATTAATTTAACTTGAATAGATTTAAATCGATTAATCGATTTTTTAAACCCACCCCTCGTAAAGATGTAAGATTGTGTCACCTCAATGAGAGCCCTATCTGAGTAGCTTTTTACTCTTTAAACAACAATGTAGGAAGATGTATCCTATAGTCCTTGAACAACTGCTTCTCTGTTTCAGAAGGGTCAACCTATTGGTCAGCATCAAGAAAAAACTACTAAAACAGAGTTATGATGGAAGGAGAGCTGTGAACCATCAATTTCAAGGAAGAAGTGTGAATGGAAGGAAATAATGAAGGATTGTGATACGAGATCACTTTGGACAATTAAAACAACTTTATATACGACAATAATAGAATTCAGCGATGTCGAATAATGAAGTTTATTAGTTTATTTATTCCATTGATGGTTTATATAAATGCATTTGCTTGGATCTTTTGGTTCATTTGTTTCTTGTACACCACAGGTAGGCTTTCCACACACATGCTGCAAAGGGAAGTGTCTAAACTGTGTGTAATATCCACTTCTCAGAGAAGTTATCAAAATCATTTCAATTCATCAGGAAGCACAAAGATTGAACTTTGGAGCAATGTGGTCTGATCATTTCAGATTTACTCTGTTCCAGAATGACGGGTGCATCAGCAAAGTGGTGGATGACGTGCTGCACCGCGGACGACAAGAATGTGTTTCTTTTTATTTTCTTAGTAGGCAGATTCCAAGAAGGCCGTGTCAGGTTTCATTCTTTAAAACTTTGAAGACTGTTTTTGGGAGCATAAGACATCTTTTTCACACATGGATCGATCACTAGAGTGCAGACTTTAACCCTACTGAGGATTTTTTTGGGATGTACTGGAGAAGATTTAGCAGAGCAGTTCAATTGTTCAATCAACAATCTAAGACCTAAACCACCCTACACTATATTCTCATCATCAGTATGCTCATTTTGTTGGTTGACACTATTGAAAAGCACTTCCTCAGAAAGTTAGAATAGAGGTGAGAAGTGGAAACGAATGCAGCCAGAAACGATGACAGAGTGATGCAGATTTAAAAGAAAGAAAAAAACAAAACATGTCCCAGCCATTAAATCAATGATGCCTGAATTCTTTTTAGCTAATTCAGTGTCAGGATCCTGTTACTGTTTATCCAAGCTCGCTGTCACACTTACTGCTTAATGAGACGCCTGAATACATACAGCAGACCCGTAAATGTTCATAGTAACACGTGCTTTTCCTACGATGACGAGGAATGGCTACTATAAAAAAGAAAAAAAAGGCATAGGGTGTTGCCTACACACCGAGATAAAGACATTATGACTAGTTGTTTTCATTTAATGCTAAATCTAAACAGGCTTATTTAGATGCACACTTCAGCTTTCAAACACTACTTAAAACTCTAGCACTTTGGTGGACATTTATTCTCATTTAGTTTAATTATTAACAAGAATTTGTTGATCTTTGGACCGGAGCATACCATATATAACAGCTGATAGCAGCATACAGTAAAGAAAATAGTAATAGTCAGCTTTAGCACTACACAAATGGAGTTTATCCATAAAACAATAGCCCCAGCGTGTACTTTGTTTTTTCATCTGAATCTTCTGTTGTTTCTACGTCACACATTTTGGTTAAACTCAACTCTCCTCTACTTCACTTTTCATTGCAGAGAGACGAGGATGGGGCTCAGCTGCTCATCACAGCCCCATGTGAAGCTGTGGCAACACAAGAGACGTGACTGAAAATTCCCCCTTTGTATTTGTGCATAGTGGTCATTGTATCGTGCTACAGCGGTCACCTCCAGTCAGGAAGAGGAAGAGAAAAAATAAATAAATCACAAGAAAATCAATACTGTCTATTGTGACTTACTAAACGTGCCCTTGGATTTGTAATGCATGCACACAGACGTGGATTTCATAACAACTTCCCGACTCGGCGAACACAGAGGTAAACCAGTGTGTGCAGAACTGGTTGCAGAGAGATTATCCCCATAGATGAAAATTCCCTCTACACCCTAAAGGTTTAGAGGGAACCCTATAGGTTTTCCAAATAATTTAATATCGTTCACATCACTTACCCAGCTTTACAAACAGCAGAGGTGGTATTAAAAGTAAAAATGTTTGTAGGCGAGTGGCTTGTACGGTAATAATTAGAGCAGTGTGGGGGACATCTTACGGTGGAGGGCGTGGCACTCTTCTTACGGTCAGAGGAAGCCAGAGGGCTGGCCGGCACCTTGGTAGTGGAGCTGCCTGATGAACTTTTCCTCCCAGAATCCTCCGCAGTAGACCGGTTGTCTGCCTGACCTCCTCTCTTGGAGTATGAGGAACCTAGAGGAAGACATTATGCATCCAACAGATTGATTAGACCTTTTCTCTCTCTCTCTCTCTCTCTCTCTATTCATATTTTTTTGGTGCACTGCTTCCATATTCAATTTACAAAAAAACACCCTCTCAATGTGATCCCCATCTTCATCCACTTCTTCTCAAAGCCCTCCCTAATCACACACAGCAGCTTTTAACCCTTCCACACACACCAAGCTCACCCTGGTCTGTGGCTCTGCGGTTCTGAGGCTTCTGGTTGGACGACACGCTGCGCTGTACCTTGGTGAGGCAAGACAGAAGCAGATAAGTGCATTATTATTAACATCACAGGGAATAATACAGAGAGAGTGGAAGACTCGAATCCAAATTCAGTGTTTACAGATACTCTTTAGCTTCAGAACTGTTAAAAAAAGGAAGAGAAAACCACCTAATGCAAGAGGCCGAGATGGCTGTGGTGTGCTGATGTTTACATGTACTGTAGGTCTATGATCAAGAAACGCTAAAAGATGCATCAGAGTAGATTTCTTACTGGCCTGAGGTGGGAAACCTCACTATGATTAGCAGAAGACAAATATTCTCATTATACCTTGTGAGACGGGGAGGGAGCATTTATGTTGCTTACATCACTTCCTGGCCGTGGCTTGATGCAACCTTCCTCCAGCTGAAGGAAAAGAAGAACAGAGGCCATGGAAGTAGATAAAAGAGAAAGAGACTTAGTTATAATGCATTTACACTTGACTGTTATGTTAAAACTGAAGTGTTTAAAGCAAAAACATGAACCGAAACATGGAGTTGCTAAATATCACACGGGCCAACAAGACCGATGAGACGGCAATCCATTTAGCATCTGCAGTAAAACAGGTTACCTAGTAGGAATGTGTGTGCATGTGAGAGAAACTGTGTACCTCAGAGTTCCTATAGTCCAGAAGCAGATACGTAGCCATCACATCATTGTACTTCTGGTTCACCAGCGAGTCCTGGATCTGCTCTTGACCAAATCCCATCTGCAGCATGATGTCTGCACACACACACACAGGAAAAAATTGTTCATTATTAGAATTATGAACTTATGGTACGCTCATAATTCACCTTGTGATAAATGATCCTTTCAGAGGAAAGAGGGGAAAAAAAGATCATCTGTCTCTGTGAGTGGATATATGGTAAAAATAGCAACTTTGTGTTTGTTTTTCTGTGTACCTGTTCTCCTGGGGTCCTTATAATCTGGCATAGGTTCAATGTAGGGTTTAAGCTCATCCTCCTCGTAACCCACATTCATCCATCGGTCCCTCATTATCTGCTGCTGGGAGCAAGCCAGACACAAACAGGACGACATGAGTGGACAAAAAGATAAAAGGTGGAGGGAAGAAAGATGAAGCAGGAAGCAGTTAATCACTTTTCTGTTACTCATCGTCTTTTGGCAGGGTTTTTTCTCTCCAGTGCCATCTAATGTATTTACAACCAATATGCTAATAAATATCCCTTAAGGAAAGAACGAGTCTTAACTACTCAGATGTTGCATTGACTCATTCACTGAAAAATTTAAGAGTGAACCTTTTGAAATCTGCCATCCAACACTCGAATGCCCTCAGTCTTAAAAACATTGAAGATGAAAATGGACACCATATAAATAGCTTACATCAGACAAAAAGTTGTGTGCAATCAGCAGATTAAACAAAGTGGTATTGATCCATTCAAGCAGGCTATTTTGTTCATTGTTTGACACCAAACTATAAGGAGAGATGCAAACTCCCAGCCTAAACACACACACATAATCGAAAGCACGTGCAAATGAAGTGTCACCAAGACATTTCTAACACTTGAGTTTTCTTTACAGTGTTGCTTTACAGTTAGACACAGAAGGGGGAAAATACACCATCTTGCATAGAGTGAGTTTTAACATGACATGCATGTGTGCAGTCAGGGTTCATTTTCCTGCTTCCAGAGTAATATCTCCACTCTAAAGAAGCAACCAACCACTTTCCTTTTAAGGAAGCAAATTTAAGAACCCATAAACCTCAAATTAGCATGTATTTACAAGGCCTTTAAAAAGCATTTTACACCTCAGCAACAAAGTCACACGTGGCTGGTGAAACAAGTCCAAGTATACAGCTCTGGACATGTTGCATCCATTAGTAAACGGCTGTCTTGTCTAGCAACAGAGCACTTTTAGGTTGTCTGCAGGATATACAAGTCTGTAATGATGATTTCTTATTTACTTAAATATCTTTTTTAACGTCTTTTGATTTGTGTATGTGTGCAGTGCAGTATACCTCAAGGCTGCCTCTTTTGGAAGGGTTCAGGATCAGGAACTTTTTAAGCAAGTTCTCACAGTCAGTGGACATGTAGAAGGGAATCCTGTATTTACCGCGCAGCACACGCTCTCTCAGCTCCTGCAGATGGAGCGATACATTTAAAATCAATGATTAATGCACATTTTCTGTTATCAGAAAACCACTGTCTCACACATATTCTACTACTCGGCTTATTTAGATAAATCGGACATGGATATCAACATATCAAGTGTGGTTACACTCCATATGAATGATCTATTTACAAAAACAAAACAAGCAGCTCATTCATTCAAAGAGCACAGCTGGTTAGCACTTAGAAAAGCTTTGATTCTGGGACAAATGTAGCTTAGTATGTGGGTGATACAACATAATAAAATTTTTTCTACTTTTGTGGTATTTTGATTCCAGTGACATTTGATTAATTCTGCTTTCATGCACTAATATAATTGCACACCGAGGAGGTTAATAGATGTAGTGGCAGCAGTTGTTACTGCATGAAACAAGCTCTTAAAAAGGGCTCCACTATGCAGTTTAGTGAAACAGAACTGAATCAAATGAACATGGCAGATAAAAACACTGAAGGAAAAGTTTTTACTTTTTAAACTTTTTCACCATCTTGTTTGGATTTGGATTAGTGTAGCTACAATTAAAGAAAGCCAGATTAGTGGAATCAGGTGGTTGCGAAGCTTCTGTTCGAAAGCAAAGTCTTAGAGACAAATTTTTTATTTTTTATTTTTTTTTAAAGGCGTTTTTTTTCTTTTCACAGGCTTGCTTGAATCACATCATATTTCATGTCACATTACCCACCCAAGAACAGACTGCACTACCAGTATGAGTCATCAGAATACTAAGCGCAACAGGCGGTGGGAATGATTGTGCACAACTTTAATTTACAGAGAGCAAACGTATCGTGTTTAAAAGCCAAAATACTAGGTATCAGTGCCTGTCTGGATGCATCATACAATTAAATACCCATTTCAAAACAGATACCTGGACTGGTACAAAAAGAAATTCACACACTCGCACTTTCTGGAATTCAATTTCTATATTTAGTGGGCCAGAGGGAACAGAAACTAGCATGACAAATACTACAACCACCCACAGAATACAGACATCTGTTTATATAATACACATGAACACACTCAAAACCGGCTTTTTTTCTTCTTCTTCCCAACCTTGAGGTTTTGTCCATCGAAGGGCAACGAGCCGCTGACCAGCGTGTAGAGGATCACTCCCAGGCTCCAGACATCCACCTCAGGCCCATCGTACTTCTTGCCCTGGAAGAGCTCTGGGGCTGCGTAGGGCGGGGAGCCACAGAAAGTATCCAGCTTGTTCCCCAGAGTAAACTCATTACTGAAGCCGAAGTCTGCTATCTTAATGTTCATGTCTGCGTCCAGAAGCAGGTTCTCTGCCTGCAGATGGAGACCGTGTGGAGGAAGAAATTATAGAGGCAGAAAGACAGATTTATGTTGCAGAGGACGAGGAGGGTGTGGAGGGAAACAGAAAAAACTAATACAAAAAGGGAAAAGAAAATATTAATATGCAGGGAAGAATTTTTCCAGAATATTGTACAAGACAAAAAATAAAAATGCAAAAACTTTATTTTATCCGATATGCTAATGTTGCGCTTTATTCCCCCCCCACACACACACACACACAAAGATCCAGAGAAACTTTCAAGCTAAACTAAACAGCTGAAAGAGATTTTCTGTGTAAATGAGTTGGCAGAGAACGTATTCTGCCTTGTTAGAGTTGTCTAACAACTTCGTTTAGAGAAAAATAACTTGTATGAAATGAAAAGAAAGAAGAAAAAGTGCTTTCAGAGTAATTATCCGGGGCTGTTAGGCAGCAGACAATAGCAGTGAACTGCCAGAGCTTTTACCTATGTGTGTGTGCGCATGCCTGTATCTTTAATGCTAAAGTGAGCCGGTGAACAGGGGAGACTGTGTGTTGCCTAGCAACAGGTGTTCTCTCCTTTTCACTTGCTCTGAATACTCTGCAGCTTTGGTGTTTGAGTGAGCGAGCACACTGAATAAAACGCTGACATCATCTCGAACCTCTGGTCAAAGAAATGAATGAACACCTGCTTTTCATTAATTTCTTTTAACATCGATATTCCAGTACTTGCATTATTCATTTTAGGCTGGCAAATACAGACCTGATACACTTCATTATAGCAAATACAGTAGCATATATCATAAAAGAAGAAAAAGTCATATTGGGTTTTTTATCTTGGGACTCAAATAGTCTCACTTATAAACACTCATGATGTACCCTTGCAGAGTAGGATCAACATGAATTAAGCCTGTCCTGGATTTGTAAATGGCAGCCATGAAAAGACGTGTTTGAACTGCTTCATGACCTTCAATATCAAAACGCCGAAAATTCTTATTGAAAAAGCAAATTGTGGCCGGGAAAACCTGTGAAAGCAGGTCCTTGTGAGGTCATTATAACAGCAATCACAATAATGTCTACAGGTCTGCCTTCTGCAACAATAAGAGGATTTGCAACACCGCATAATATAATGAACCAAAATGACCCAGAAGCTCAGATCTGTGTGCGCATGTTGTGATTCAGCTTTGATTGGGAATAACACATGCTAAGGGCCTAAAAAGAGTGAAGGGAGCATGATGGTTATAAGTTAGTGCGCATGGATATACGTGTATGTATGTTTAAGCCCAAGTAATGAAAGGGGCCCATTATATCATCTTTGTCATTAACCTCTGGGTCAGTCGCTTGTGGGGGCGGCATTTAATCTCACAAATTTAAATCGTATGAAGATTAACGTGGGGAGACGGGGAGTGGGAGCTTCCTCTGAAACGGAATAAATCGTAATTCAATAATGTGTGTGTCTCCTCTCACCTTGAGGTCTCTGTGTACTATACACTTCTGATGGCAATACTGCACCGCTGACACAATCTGCAGTGGCAAAATGTGAGAGAAAAGAGGAGTGAAGAGGAGAAAAAAGGTGCATAAAACAGACGTGGTCAAATAGACAATGATTTAAGCGGTTATCTTAGCCATTTATATTTTCAATGACCGATCATTTCAAGCATATAGATTAATAGCACAAATGTCTGGACAAATAAAGACATAAATTGACAGGTTTCCGACACACGTGCACACACCTGTCTGAATTTGGCACGAGCTTCTTTCTCCTTCATCCTGCCATGGGCCACCAAGTAATCAAAGACCTCTCCTGAGAGACAAGAAAAAGAAGAGGAGTGTTGGAATCTGATTCTTGTTTCCTTAAAGCCAGAACAAGGGGGTCAAGAGGCACATTGAACTGCACTCGGTCCTTAAGAAAGGAAAAAAACGAACCTCCAAGTATGCGCACAGTGAGCTTAAACTATAGCTAATTTACTAATCTTTTCTCATTTTCTTCACTTGACACAATATTAAGAATAATAAACTAATAATAATAATAATAATAATAATAATAATAATGAACTACTCGTTTGCCTTTATTATGTTTTATGGGTAAATTAATAGTTTATCTGTCATTTTTAATTCAGACTACAAGGTTTTTCTTTTTCAAACTAGCCTACAGAGCGCCAACCTGCAGGGGCTGTGATTTCACAGGGACATGCACTTACCTCCACTAGCATACTCCATTACCAGATACAAAGTCTTCTCTGTCTCGATCACTTCAAAGAGCTTGACTGCAGGCAGAAAGAGAAAGCCAAAGAAAAAAAGTAGAAGGGGAAATGAAGAGGAAGAAGATGGGACAGGAGAAATGGAAAGGAAAGGAAGGTGGTGTGGGAAAGGGAAGGTAAAAAGATAAAGTAAGATTGTATTCATCATGTTGGCATCATGAGGACAGGATTTTAACAGACCCATGTTTCAGCATGACTCACCTATGTTGGGATGATTCAACATCTTCATGATTCTCACCTCCCGGAAGAGCTGCAAAGAGACGGGCTTTTAACACTGTATCAATTACTGGAGTTATGTTCTACATGTTACTGCGATAATCTCATCCAGCATCTGAATTTCATTCTGATGAGAAAACAGCACAAAATCTGCAGAGTCAATATTTGTGTTGGACAAAATGTCCCAAAACCACAAAGTCCTAGTTCCTGTTTAGGAGCAGGAAAGTCAAATTAAACAAAAATAAACATGGTTGGTGAAGTCAAATGAGCAGAGATTTAAGAAACACCTAATTCGACCCAACATCTGGTGCAATTTAAGATTTTAATTCCTATCATAGTCAAAGTCTCCTTCAGCTATGAAATCATAAGGAGCTCACCACTTATTACAAATCTCACTTCTTCTGACTCAGCAGATAAAATCAAACTAGGCTTAAGGGTACTTCTTGGATTAGCTAACTCCTCAACCCACTGACCAAGACCAAGAAAAGTTACAAGCAGTGCTAACTGCAACACTTTTTATAGCAGCAGCACAGTCTGCAATATTTGCTCCGCTACAAATAATCCGTTCTTCAAAGACTTTTGATGTCCTTGAAAGCAGCACGGGCCACTTTCTAAACGCAAGTCCCTCATCACTTTACATCTGAAACAGAGAGCAGAAAATCAAATACTTTAAATTCAGATGTAACCCAATAATCTGTGAATCTGGCCAAAACAGGCAAATATGAGCACTTCGCTCTCAGACTGCAGGTCTACTGGTGGTTCCCAGAGTCTCTAAGAGTCGACTGGGAGGCAGAGCCTTC
>JAOXYM010000005.1:5720020-5734148 GCA_028567055.1 Leptatherina wallacei | reverse complement strand
ACACACACACACACACACACACACACACACACACACACACACACACACACACACACACACACACACACACAGCAACATTGCAATCTTACAGCAGCAAGTCATAAACAGCAGGTGATACTTGCATAATAGGACAGAACAGAAAGAAAAACGTACAGTGGACTGAATCACAGTTTTTGTCCGAGTCATAATGATGTCTATAATTCATAATCCAACACTGGGCCAAAGCAAGGGAGCAGAAAGATGGGAAAAAAAGAGATGAGAGGGATTCAAAGTGAGATATTTGGAAAAAAGAGAGGGATTAAACAGAACAAGAGAAAGGAGGGCATGGAGGCAGGAAAACAAAGAATCATCTCTTCACAAGGACACAGAACAGGGAGGTCTACTTCTCTCTCTCTCTCTCTCTCTCTCTCTCTCATTTCTCTCAACTAACTTCTTTCTTTCTGGTTGTGCTTGTCAGACTCTTTCATACCCTCTGACTCGCCCTTGTTTTCTTTGTGTGTGTGTGTGTGTGTTTGTGCATGTGTGCCAGTGAGTCACATGGAGTGTTATCAGGGTGTCAGGCACGGAGCTGTCACACATTGACAGAGCCCGCCCACAGTACTCTCTCTCACATGTAAAATCCACAGTTGACTTGGCTGGGCATCAGACAGAGCCCAGCATGGGCGCACTAGACATGGCTATTCCCTTAAAGGGACAGATCCCCACGTTACATCACATCTGCAGTTCACTGTAAGCCGCAGACATTTAGGCTGACAATGGTGATCTAATCTCCTGCCGTGGATGTACAGTCTCCAAAAGCTAAGCAAGACTTAAATTAGAGCAAACCTACTCCGTGTCACTGCAAGCTTTTGCAAGAAACAAGATGAACATTTAGAAATCAGCCAAGCATTTCAAACTTTTGTACTCATGAGTAATTAAAGACAAAAAAGTTTTATTCTGTCATCTAAATAGTTGTTGGTCACTAGCTTAAATCATACTTTGATCAAATGAATCTAGTTTTGTTGTGTTGTGTCTTGTTATATCGAAGCAATTTGATGTTAGGTTCAGGTTTTTTTTGTGATATTTCTACCATTACAGGGGTGTAATGTCCAGATCCTTAATCTGGCGTAATCTCTATAAAACTTTCTTGGTAAAATGGTTACTGTCAGGTTTAACTGCAGTTTAAATGTTAAAAGCAAAGCATTTCTCCAGAATGTTACTAGATTAGCAAAAATAAAAAATACAAATCTCAGGTTAAGAAAAGGGCATGCTAATGTTAATGCTCTCACTTCAAACTTGCGAAAGCATGCGTTTGAGCTCACCTCTTTCCCAGTGAGGATGTGTCGTGCCAATTTGACCTTGGCGAAGTTTCCTTTGCCGATGGTTTTCAGTAACCGATAGTTACCGATGTGTGGCGTCTCATCTGATGTGGTCGTGGCCACGGAGTTCCGACATCGTGACATGCTGGATCGACCGGATGACGACTTCTGCTCCTGCGGATATATAAGAAAAACATACGTGCGATGAGTCATAGGGGAAAAACTAACAATGACGGGAGAAATTAATGTCGCAAAAATGTGTCCCCTCTAACTATGCAATAAATAAATAAATCATAACTGGGAAGAAAACATAGAAAAGCTGAGTTGCAGTGAAGGAGCTGCCACTTTACAAAACATCAGAAAACTCAACTGTTGTTTACTTCCATGTTTAACGTAGAAGCACTGAAGCTTTTTATCATCAGAGAAAAGCTGAGTTGTTTGTTATTTATAAGCTCAACCACAGCTCTGAAAGTTCCAGCTTACACCATCAGCAGAGGCAAATATTAAACCATCCATCTCCCCGCCCCTGGTAAGATGGCAACTAATTAAACTAGCTGAACACTAGAGGTAGCATTAGACTCAGAGCAATCAGCAAATAAAAATAATAAAGGCCAAAATATATGCATATTGGACGAGGTAGCCCACCATCTGGGATTTAAGTATAGCCGAAATGATGCAGTGCATCCACTGAAAAGTTTCCAATCATGGCCGGCGACAGTGGTTTTATCATTGGAGCATCAATATTCAGCTGCCCACTGGTACATTATTTATACATTTCTTTACACAAATCCAGACATGGAACATGTTATCCCCATGTATATTTGACTACATCAAAAGCACACAATGCATGTACATTCCTGATCACGGTCCTCTGCAACACTTCAGGGAAAACAAACAAATAAATGAACATGAAAAGCATCTTTTATAATAGTTCAGGGTAAAATGTATTCAGTTTATCTTACAGTAGACACTCGGTCCTTCGTGCCAAACCCACACTCTGAAAAAGAAAACAAAACCTTGCTGTGCTGGCAAGTTTTGCATGGTTGGCAGCTGCGATTGGGTTTCAACTCTAGGAAAGGGTGACAGCAATTGTGTATGTGTCTCTGTGTATGTGTGTGTATGATCTAAGTGGACAGGTGATGGGGATCAGGGTCAGAAGAGAGGACGACTGGCTCCAGGGCAACGAGACGCAAACACACACAGACCACGATAAAAAACAGTGAAGCGTATGCTGTAGGAAACGCATATGCAGATGTGTGATGCCATACACACTAGCATGAGCACACTTCCCTGACTGATGTTTGATACAGATTGGATGCATCGTGCTGTGACTGTCCCTTCTTCACCTACTAGCAAAAAAGTTCAATTAAAGCTTCACTCAATGTCAGAAAGGACCACAGTTGACTCATTTCATCTACTCTTCGTTCCGTGTTGGGTCATGGGAAATAAGGATCTTCATGATTACTCCACTGGCTTTGTGCGCCTCTTGTTCCAGATGGTATGATCTAATGTCTGCATCTTAACCCCCCGCCCCCAAGCATCCTCATGCTGACAGTGCAAACCTCCATAAAATACAACATGCTAGATTAAGCTTTAACAGGCGGTGGAAGCGGGAATTATAAATGAATTACAGTTATCATTAAACCCAGAGGACAGGGGAAAGGCCTTATGTGGTCTTTCATGAGGGGCGCAGCAAATGATTGTTATTTTTGGAACATGTGGGAGAGTAAGGCAGAGCAAATGTCCTATATGAGCACCATTTAAGACAATGACAACCAATCGAACTTTTCAAAGTGGATTTCTGGTTCATCTGAGCTGTCATCATGAATGTTTATGTAATCCAACTCCCTCCGTCACCTCTGTGTTTTGCACTGATTTCACTGCAGTACTGCCGTCCCAAATAGCAACAGCAGGTCAAACTATGCCCTAAACTAAATATTTGTATATTTCAAGGGTTTCTTTCAAGTAGCCTCTTAAGTTTAAAAAAATATTTAACACAGCAGCTTACCCATATGTGATGATGCTTTTTTTTTTTTTTTGGAAACAGGAGTCCTGAAATGTTCCAGTTGTTCCAGAGTGGTCGCATGTTAGAGCGCCAATGTTCACTAAACTATTTTCTGCAGAGATTTAGATTTTCCACCCGAGTAAAACCACCAGATCACATCTCACATCATCAGCTGGTGAGACAATGCATGAACATGTCAGCAATTATTCCAGAGCATTTATGGATGCACGCACTGTGTTTGTTCTGGTGGGTTTATCCTTTTCTGCTGACCTGTATGCTGCTCTCTGCTTGCTCTGCTATTGTGGGAATGTAGAAATACATGCAGTACTGTCAACTCAATAAGGAGCTATTCTCAACTTATTGAAAAAAATTAACGCTTCAATTTCAACAGTACAACTTCTACATCACATGTGGTCTCCCTAAAGAGTTAGGGAAATATCAATATTTCTGCATTGATAAAGCATTTTTAAATTCTCATTTCTCTAAAAAAAAAAAAAAAAAGACCCAAACAAACCTAGACAAGGTGAACAAGTACATTAGTTGCAATCCCTTTGTACGACAATGCAACTGGCTAGTGATTTAACAGTTTGACGTTTATCACCCGTTTCCAGGCAGTGACTGGTTAGTGGGGTTAAAAGTAAAATAAATCACAGCAAGGCTGTTTATCTCCCTCACACGTGTTTCTTTTATTACATAACTACATAAAAAGGGTACAACACTTTTAATGGGAACAACAAACTATAAAACTATAATGCACATCCCACTCCCTACTTTTCCACATCACAGCTCCCCTCGTCTTCTATAGTGCTGGCTTTTCACTTTCCCTCCGAGTACGGCAGCTCCTGACAGCTATAACCCCCTTTAACTTTCTGGCATGATTGGATAGCGTGTCTTGCAAATAAGTTCTGAGAGACCATAAACTGACCCTTACAGTTCAAGCACGTTTCCTCTGAGCTCTCTCACTCTTGCGGCTCTTTAGTCTTCCCTCACTCCCCTCTCCTATCCCCTTTCATGTCTGACTATTTTTGTCTTCTGATTCTTCCTTCATTTTTGGCCAGCTGCAGGCCAAGCAAACCTTACCCTGACATACACACTCCGATATAAACACATAGACATGCACATAGCCACCCCTCAGTTATAATTATAGATGTGACAAGAGGACAATAAGTGACATCATCATTTGGTTCTCACATTACTCTCCAATGTTGGATTTGGCTCAGGAAAACTAACCTAAAACTACCAGTATGCAGAGTTCAGCAAAGCATTTGCCAACTCTTGTATACTCGCCGATATCTGATTTGAAATATTAGCAGAGACGACCAGTTGCCAGTTTAAAACTGGGCTGAACATAAACTCTGTCCAGGCCATCACAAAAGATGAATGGACCATTTTTAAAAGAGAAAAGCTGTAAGGGAAAAAAATAAAAAAGAATAAAAGCATTTGTATTTACCTCTTTGCTATGAAGTACGGTTTAGCCAATTACCTTCAAAAGTCACAATTAGTTAAATAAATGTCCACCCATAATGTGTCACATGATATCAGTATATAAGCACCTGTTCTGAGTCTTCAACACCACTAATCGGGAGGCACCAGCAAGCAAGCCACTCAGAAACTCTGCAATCAGGTCAGGGACAAAGTTATAGGTAATCAAAATCCAGAGTTGACAAAGATAGTTGTAATAAAAAGTTGATAAAAAGAGTTGTAAAATATATCCCAGACTTTAAAAAATCCCACAGATATCTATCCATCAATACAAAATAAAAGAATATGGTACAACGACAAACCTGCCAAGTCGTCAACCAAAGCTCACAGACTGGGCAAGGAGGCAACAAAGAGACCAATGGTATAATCATGAACAAGCTTGAAAGCAACATCATGGAAACTGGTGTATCTGTAGTTGAGCATAGGTACCAGTACCTCGGTGGCCTTATAAATACGCTACTCACAAAAAGTTAACCTTTCTGTATGATGTGAGAATGCATCTAAAATACAATATAACCTTAATGTGTGAACTTAATTTCACCATCTTTATGCTTTTAAATGCACACACCCACACACCTGTTCAATGTTTAAGTCCTTATTGTACAACATGCTGTTCTCAACAAGGTGAATAACCTCAAAAAAAAAATCCCAAAAAGTGTCTTGAAACCTTGAAACGTTCACTAAATGTTCCGGTTTAATGACAACTTGTAATTAAACAGTATTCTTTTATCACTCTGCTGACATTCAGACAAAGACGACACCTAACACATAAAGAGTTATTGAGACATTGTTTTACTACAGCCAGCTGTTGTCAGCTTTTCTTTCAATAGATTACATGAAATGGAGGAATTACCACTGGATTATTCTACTTAGGTAAATGCCATACATTCATGCTATAATATCAGAGTAGTGTAAACATTTTATGTGTTCTGTAAATTTCAATCCCTAACTTTTTGTGAGTAGTGTATAAGGCTTTACAAAAATGGCAAGACCACAGAAGTAGATTCTTATAAATGCTTTGTTCATCTTTAAGATGGACAGCTGCCAATCTTAAATGTCTGAAAGCCACGAAATTGAACTCAAAACTCAAGGGAAACCCGTTTTTAACCAAGCAGTAGCTTTACTAGCAGCTTTCTAGTTGATGACGTTTTCTTGCTGGCTTTGGCCTGCTAAGGGACTAAAGATGGAAATTAGCCATGTCCATAATCTTACATGTTTACATGTACATGTTCATTAATATGCATTGCCCCCTTATATATAAATAAATAAATAAATAAATACAAATACTGCTGACAAGTAAATAAAGACAGATTTTTCCGTTTTCTAAAATGACTGCCACTGAAAGAGCAAGGAAGCATAGCACTTTCCTTTGAACCTGACTGTATTAGCTACTGGATGTCGAGCATGCTGCAGAGTTTGCAGGACTATTTTGTCTATTGCCTACCGTGTGGAGAGACCATTAGTGTAGTGTTTACATCCTGCTCTACTGAGACCCCCCCTCTCCAAACACACATGGACTGAAAAGGCACTGACAAGATGTTTGCAGCTGAAAACCATTTACTGCCACCCTGCAAACAAAGCATTTGCACATGATGAAAACAGACACACTCACACACATGTCAGTCTAGTTAATCTAAGGTAGAACTAGTTTTGGACCCTGGCTTCATTATGATGAACTTTTGCTAATGCGAGGTCTGAGATGCATCTACTCAGATGCAAACATGGACACTACTTAGAGATGGTAGAGACAATACAGCAAGTGCTACTATTAAGAGAAAGCTGAAACCAAAACGTTAAGCAAACAAAAAAAAGCTGCCTAAAAAAGAAAGTTATCTTAAAAAAAACATCTTTTCAAATTAGACTGAAGTTATCAACTAAAACTCTTGTTAGGATTCTAAACTAAAACTTTGTTTTGTTTTTACCTTTTTGGGATAAGATCTACTGTTTCACCTGCAAATGATATGTGTATGTGCTTTCAAAAGCAGAAATAGGAGCTATAAATAATTAGCCAAACCCATTAGCGTTGCATTTCTAAACAATTACAATATGGCAGCTTTTTCTGCCAACTTCAGCAGCCAACAGAATGATAGCTTACTGGCAGCTATTAAAAATGCTTTGTTTTGCGTTTTATTTTCATAGATCACAAACTGGTGCTAACAATTAATGTAACCACCATGTTCAACTCTTTGGAAATGATTTCAAAGAAATGAATCACTCTGTACCTTCCAGTCCCACCACAACTCCAGTTTGCCACTGTAGACTAAAAGGCTGTTTATACCTAGTACTAAGATATGCCTGGGGGGGGATCTGATCCCAATGAAACGGTTGAAGTGCATCAGTTTACTCTTGATATTACAATGGATCTTCATTACTTGTGCCCAGACATCACTTTCCCCATATCATGAGAATTAGGGGTGCATTTTAGGAAAAAAATGCAACATGGGATACATCATAGTTGAATTTTGTGATGATATGACTTGCAACATATGGAGGAAAAAAAATATGCAACAGTGTAGCTGCAAACCAAATTTCTCAAGTTAAACTTAACATTCAGGGAGCACTTTTATTCCCAAAACTAAGAATAATAGCACTAAAAGAGTTGATAGGAAAATCAGTCAAATCCTAATGCAGCTATAATAAATAATAGAAGTAGTACAAAATGAATAAAGAACACATGATTATTAAAAATGGAGTTCTTTTTGGCAAGCAGGGAAATTATGGCGGTCTTTCAGTAATTAAGGATCTTTCCACACAACACTATTTTAAGATGCTTTTTTTCTACGGTTATTGAATCTAATTAGATCTTCCAACAAAACTGAGAGGATTTTGGCTGTAGGATAAACACTGACATAATTAGAAGCTCATATATATATATATATACACATATACACACTAGAAGTCCAGCTCGTTAAAAAGAGTTTCTGTAATACCAGCTACATGCGACCTCAATATCGAGACTATAAGCTTCTTTCATATGGCTAATTTAACATGTTCAGCTCAGGAAGTGTGCGGTTCATGACAAACTACTTATTGTAACTTGGTGAAAAGATAGGTGTAAATTTAGTCCTTCTTAACTACCCCTCACTAAATTAATCGTGCTTATCAATTAAGAATGACTCTAGAGCCACTATGATGAAAAGGAAATTAAGTGGACCGTGAAAAAGCTACCATGTGCCCAAGAGAAATGCATCTGCATCTGTTTGACAGCTCTTCTGATTTCAAACATGATGGGAAGCCTGTAAATCTGGAATGAGAAGTTTTGCATAGATATGCTGTACATTTTAGCAAAGTCTGGAAATATGAGAAAGAAATTAGGTATTTCTTCTAATACAGTCACACACAATTAATACATCAAACGAATTAAAACATTTAAAAAAATCAAGGCCAATATGGTGACTTTGTTAATCCTTTGAAATCTATGGCCTGAATAACTATGAATGTTTCTTTGGCCTTTTCTTCCATCTACATCTGCATCACTCAGGTGAAAACTTTTCGCCACCTGATACCGAGTGGACATTTTTTAAATTCTGGATTTATCCAACGGCTCTGATTATAATGAAAATAGTTTAAACCTTCTGCTTTACAACATGCACCCTGCTGTCTGCCAGATTATAGCTGTGCCACTTTTCCATGCAGCTGTTTCATGAGCAAAAACACAGTACAAAGTTGAGCTCATTTTTCTTCTGAAACACTGATGTATGCCTCCAAAAGCTCCAGCCACATCACAGTGCTGTACAAAGAAACATCTCCATAGAGCACTGCACAACATTGGAAGGTAACATCTAACATACAGTAGAAGTGGTATAGAGGCAAAATACACTTGCCACCACACAAGGCCAAGTAAGTTTGTGAGAGGCCCCTTACTTTGGCAAGGTGGTGTCACGCTGGGTCTCAGTTTGCTGTGAATGTAGTATAGTGTGCATTTTGAGTGTGTGTATGTTCTTTTGAACTGGATTACCCTAACTCCCTTGGTATGTGTATGTGCTTGTGTGAGTGAAATCAATTCAGAGCTCATGTTTGTACTGTTGCGGTCACAGTTGGGACACGCAGCATAGCACTTCCTTGTGTGCCCTTGTTCTGCTGCTATGCAACTCCGAGGGTGTGAGCAGAGTATGTCAGCTACCGGAGTAAACAGGTCTGTGTAGCTTTGGCAGGGTGGCTGGTTTAAGAGGCTGGTGGATATACCTCACCTGGCCTTCTAACTTTGAAACAAAGATTTCCTCTGGCAATCCCGAAAAAAAAGAGAGAAAAAAAAAAAGTACTGCCATCTTTTACATCCTCACTGACTTTTTAATGTCAAGACTAATGTTGAGACAGACTGGGATTTGAGTGAGTAAGCCCTTTGGTGAAATAACTTCCTGTGGGAACTTTATCGATAAGGATTTTTTGGAGAAAGAAACGCGTTTTCCTGATGTTTTTCCACAATCATCAAGCCCAAATTGTCTTTGAAAATACATCATATAAGGCAAGAGTACCAAGACTTGACACATCTTATGGTTGTATACAAATTTTATAATAGAGGCTTTCTAATTGGGGTTTCCATGATGTTCCATTGACTCAGCCTACAACAGCCCTCACCAGCAGCACTTGTTTGTAAAATCGCTTCCAAGGAATGAATTTTTCTTTCTATTGATATCCAACATACCATCTGAGGTCAACGGTGAATACACACAGTCAGAGCAAAAAACTTCTCCATTTACTCGATTACCATGGTAACAATTTTTTATTTTATATTTTATTTATTTTTTTTGCAGGTATGTCCATATTTTCTGATGACGTTACCCAATTTAGAGCAACTTTATTATCATGCTCTGTGTTTTATAAAAAAAAGTTACCTGAGATTAAAGAAATATAAGTGTTGTTAAACAATTAGCTGTAAATGAATCGAAATTGAATTGAAATCGAATCGAAGAAAATCAAAATCGAAATAAACTATTGTGAATCGAATCGATTCAGGGAATTAGTGTCGATACCCAGCCCTACGAGTTGTAGTTGTAAATAGCAAAAAACACCTGGAGAAAAAAGTGTAAACATGTAAATAGTTCCTGTTATAGTTTATTGCTCTATATCTATTGATGCATTCATTTTACATCATTTTTGCCTTATAATCTGACAACTGAGGCTGCCCTGAAAAAAATAATGCTTATATGTTGACTGTGCTTACAAGGATTGAGGTTCTACATGCATTTTTACATTAGTTTAAAAAAAATCAGACAGAAACAAAATAGAAAAACAAAAAATGGCTTTGACTATTTAGAGTTAAGGTTTAATAATTTGAACACTCATTTTAACTCAATTCTCAGACATATGATACTAAAGAAGGCTACAATCTACCATTAGATAGTTTTATTTTCTCACAGATTCATTCAACTTTCCTTTGACCTTAAATTAGATCCCAATATTAATAGTAGACTGGCATTAACGGACTAAACAGAGCAGCAGAATTACACTCATTATGGTTACATGAACAGCTGAGTCCAAACAGGCCAGTCATCTGGGACACTGTCCTGGTATAGATGCATGGGAGGGTAATCGAGTTACTTGGCAAAGTATATCTGACAATGTGGATAGTGTGAGGAAACAAGAATTTCTCCTTCCAACTTTCATAGATCATCATGCATTTAAGTATAACTGAATGCGCTGCACAAACATCGTGTTAAGCAACGCACGTGATTTTGTCGGTGATAGAAAATCTGAATTTTATTAGAGGCAGGGCTACAATATTTCAATACTTGAAGCGACTGCAAGCTGATCAGCAGTCTTAGGACGGTTTTTCAGTCCATCTCTGTCACATTTAGCAGGAAAAAGAAGGAAAATGTGTGAATGACAGCCTTATGGGGCGTTGAATCGCACTAAAACACACTTGGACTTCACAGTTTTTACTAAAAGATGCAAAAAATGCAGAACTAGAGCATGTAAAGCACCTTGACGTTTCCGAATCTAGAGTGTGTACATGCAGGGGTGACTTAACATATCCAGACTTCATTTTTGTTAACTTTCCGTTGAAAGCAACATTCACATGTTTTTCAAAAGTCTGGTTTTGGTCGAACAAATAACATGACATCATTTCAGTCGTATGAAATCTGCTTCCTGAAGCACCGACAAAAGTCTACTACACTCTTACCTGGATGACATCAAGTCTTTCAAATGGCAGGTCTACAGTTGGCTGCCACACCTACTACTCAGCTCAACTGGAAGGGCCTGTTTTATCCTTTCCGCTAGTACAGTTTATTACCTAAACACACACCTACACACACCTTCAAATTTACCTGGACTGTTGGTTAAAGTGCACAAGAACTTCAAGTATGACAATGAAAATGTAATTCCAATCCAATTAAAACAGCCGCTGAATGTATCAGTATGCCAGGAAACTGAAGTGTGACTGCGTGTGTTGAAGAGCCAGTGTGATCACGATGGAGGGAATTACCTTCCGTGTGTGTCTGAGGCAGGTTCTCTGTTGCTAGGGCCCTGGTTAGCTTCGTCTTTCTGTTCATCTGCCTAGTTACGGGTCTGGTAAGGGGAAAGGCATGATTTATGGCTTCCGGGGTGTAAAAGCAAGGTGTATGGGTGTGCGTGAAGATGTTTTTTGTTACAGACTGCTTAAAGATGACTCATTCAAGGTAATGGTGACAGGTAAAAAAAGGTGAACACCTGAATTTAAACTCACAAAAGTACATGCCAATATATATTAAACACATTCAGGGATTTTTTTCTAGCGTATAGAATAGCGAGCTTCCCTTCGCTTTTCTTTCACTCTCCAAGGTGTCAGGTGAAAAACATGAAACCAAACCCAGTTTGTTTTCGTTTTCCTTGTTCCTGTGGTGCTCCGCAACGTTTTAGATTTGATGGGCTCACTACCGAAGTCAATAAAATTTAATACTGAGAAACAACAGAAGCAAAACTTAAGACTGTATATAAAATCTGAGCATATAAGAAATAGAGATTGATAAATGGATTCTTGTGTTAGCCCAAAGGTGGTAAAAGGGTTTTGTTCTAAGCCAGCAGGGTTTTTCACAGTTGCTGGTGTTACTTATCTCATTAATCAAAGCTCTGGATAAAAATAGAGCAGAATGTTCATTAATGCCATCGACAACACGTGTTTCCTACTATTTCACGTGGTATTGTTTGCTGTGAAAATGGTCCATTACCTTAGAAACCTGACATCTGTTAAGAGCACAGACTGCATTTGGCTTTCCAACCCCAAAGAAAATAATAATACTATTCTATATTTACTTATAAAACTCCCCATGATCTGGTGCCAAACATAAAAATCTACAAAAAGTCCATGCCTGTAAAACAGTGTAATTGTGATAACCAGGTCAAAATGTCTATCCTGTGCATCTTTTCTATTCTTCAGCTAGGAATGGGTACCGTTCACATTTAAACCGATACGGTACTGTTTCCCGGTACCTGGGAACCGGTACCTAACGGTAACAATTTTTGGTACTTTTGTGTTTATATGGGAATACCAGATTTATTTCTCATTTTTGACATATATGCTTATTTATGACCAATATATTTAAGCAACATCCATCTGTTTCTATTGTAACAACGCCAACATGATTCACGGTTTCACTAACATGTAAAAAGTTAACTACAACTTAGTTTTTTTTCTTAATGATGCACAAATCAAAACGCAGCTCTGCGGACTGAAAATAGTTTCAATAAGTTGAAAGAATATGTTGGAGTGAGGAGAGTTGGATTGAGCTTTAGAAAATCAGACAGAGTAAGACATCTGTCTGCCAACGTGTGTGTGAAATATTCGATGCTACGTGCAGCTCCGTTTTTAGCAGAGAAGAACAGAGGTGAGTGACGGAGAGCTCACCGCGTTACTGGATGGACTTTTGTGTCGGACAGACACATTTTTACAGCTGTTTTGGCGTTCTGGAGGCTGAATCTCGCAATCACCCACTTTAGCGGGAGGAAATCCTGCAGCATGCGCTGCTTCTGCTCCATGGTTCAGATTAATGTGCTCTCTCGCCACCCAGTGGTTGGGGGTGTGAATTGCAATCTGTCTAAATGACAAGACGGTCTTCGGATTTTTTCTTTATCGTTTTATAAAAATGACGACATAGGTGCCGAAACATGGTACCGTTGGATTTTACGCGAATCGGTACTCGGTAGTACCGACGGAATTCGATAGGTACCAATAAAAGGACAGAATTCAGTACCCATCCCCATCTTCAACAAAACAGAATGAGGAAAACTGCTGAAGCACATCACACTGTAATAATTGAAATGCTACACAAAGAAGCAGCATATTTATTTATTTATCATCTCACACATTCTCAGAGTTTTCCCAGTTTTGCTAAATACACCATCCACTTCTTTCATGTGAACTTAAACCACTATTTCAACTCCTAAAACTATTTTAAAACCTTAGTCTGATGCGGAAGATAACACAGAAGAACTGCTCAACTTATCTTCTGCAGTACCTTCAGACAATATTTAGCTTACAATTGAAACAGGCTTGGCATCACTATAGGAAATCAAACAGATTACATTCAAAGTCAGGAAAACTACCTGCATTACAAAATGAGGTTATTGTAAAGTTTCTCTTTGATCTTAAAATGTGATCAAGACATTTAGAAGAGACTGCTTTTTGGCTTAAAAACTGATCTGCTTTTAAAAATAATAAGAGCTTACAGCTACACTGACAAAGTCTAATCAATTCATCCCCACATCCCAATAGGTTTTTATCCAAGATGAAAATACTCCAGATCTGTTCAAAATACATCAAATTTTCAATTTGGACGGACACAGCAACTTTCTTATCTTAAAAGATACAGACAACGGTTTTGTCCTTCTCGTATGGCCATGCTGTATCCACCTACACATCTGGACTGAAGCTCTAACTATGATTTAAAATGTTCAATATTCAATCTGTTAGTTGTGAATTGACAAATACCATGCAAGGCAAATTTGACAAAAACAATACCTCCACTGTGCTCATAGCTTGCAAGTTAATATTTAGCCCTGTAGGGAAAAAAAGCGAGGAAATGAAAAACTAGAAGCACTTACAGAGCATAGACCTCCACGAAGCCTTAGGGTGACTCACCAAAGAAAAACACCCAGTACCCTCTATATATCTTGAACCTTCTGGATCACCAGATCCAGAATATCAACATGATCCGGGTATGTTGGATTATAATATCTAGCTTTGACTAGAAGATGGCCTGTTGCAGTGTTTTATTACATTTTGGACATGGCTGCACTGAATGCATGTGTCCTCTACCGGAGCTGCATCGATGCCAGAATGACCCGATGTGTGTTCATTACTGACCTCTTCACGTGTGATACAATAAATCCATATCAGCTGACATCCAGCGCTCTGTTTCCTTAC
>JAOXYM010000005.1:5685036-5706369 GCA_028567055.1 Leptatherina wallacei | reverse complement strand
ATCTATCTATCTATCTATCTATCTATCTATCTATCTATCTATCTATCTATCTATCTATCTATCTATCTATCTAACCATTCCAGCCTTTCAATCTCTACTCTCCTATGTCTGAGTTTCAAGTGTATCTGGCTGTATTCCCAGTTATTTTTAATATGCGATCAACAGTTTCCCCTACAGAGCCTTGGCAGCCTGCTCACACCATGAGACGATGATATCTTACTGTCAGGCGTTTCCAGTGTTTCAGTTTATCTCTTCAAAAACTCTCCTGAGTCATGTTGCCTGTAACTCACTGGAGTGCAGATCTATGAGAGGCATCGGACTGGAAATGCTCCATGATTTTCCATCACATTGTTACACATGTGATTTAAATGCATTGGATCGTGAACCATCCAGCTGTTGGGATTGATTACCAGTTAGTCAACAAAGTGTGTAAGTGGTCAGACAGTTGGAAATGTCGTGCTTATTTTGTGTGGCAGGAATTAAATGAAGGTTTTTTTTTACTGACTTACAGCAAACAATGTGATTATTTGGTGTCAGTAGTAGTGATAGGTCTACTTTATCTTTCTTTTTGCCTGTCTATTAGAATAGAAGACATGAAAATGTATTTGATATTTAGAATTTAAATAAACTGCACGATTAATATTTAGATGTTTATCGCCTCGTCAGAGTTAATTATTCTAATTGTATGCAAAACGGTTTGGTGTTAGGCTCAAATCACATGACTTCCCCCAGCCAATGAGAATGCAGGAGATGTGGCCTGTCCTAGCCTAACATCTGTAGAAACCCTAACCAAAGAATCATTCAGCTTCCAATCAAGTGTACAAGAGTATGAGCAGGTAAATAATCCTAACACCTGTACAGGTGGCTTATGGGTACTATATAGTTTTTCCCAAAGTTATTGTCCTGTTCAAGAAACCAGTGGGAGATGTTTTGAACTTTGTGACATGGTGCATTATCCTGCTGGAAGTAGCCAGCAGAAGATGGCACACTGTGGTTGTAAAGGGATGGACATGGCCAGAAAAATTACTTAGGAAGGCTTATGCATTTTATATTTATATTTACAACGATCCATATTGTATATTGATACAAATATACAATGTTCATGGTGAAAGTATTATTTTTTATTTATTTAGTTATATTTTATTAATTGTTATTATTCCTGTGATTCTTGTGGTTATTGGTGTGTTTCCACGGTTACTGTTTTTTATCTCTTTTTCTTTCTGTAAATTACTGATGATTCACATGTTAATTTCCCTTTTAAGGGATAAATAAATATCTTAAATCTTAAATCAATTGGTACTAATTGGTTTAAAGTGTGCTAAGAAATGATCCTCCATGCAAGTACACAAGCACCACCAGCCTAAACGGTTGATACAAGGCAGGATGGATCCATGTTTTCATGTTGTTTACAACAAAATCTGACCCAACCATCTGAACGTGGCAGCTGACATGGAGACTCATCAGACCAGACAACGTTTCTCCAATTGTCTTTTGTCTGGTTTTAGCGAGTCTGTGTGAATTATGGCTTCAGTTTCCTCATTTCCTTCCAGACAACTGCTGCTTACTGGATATTTTCTCGTTTTCAGACTATTCTCTGTAAACGCTAGAGATGGTTGTGTGTGAAAATCCCAGTGGACCAGCCCATCTGGCACCAACAACCATGCCATGTTCAAAGTCACTTAAATGCCTCTTTTCTCCATTCTGATGCTCAGTTTGAACGTCAGAGTCATCTTGACCATGTCCACATGACTAAATGTGTTGAGTTGCTGTCACACGATTGGCTGATTAGTTATTATAAAATGATATGAAATATTTACAGAATTCCTGTAAAAATAAACAGGTGGAGCCAAATTTTACCTTATTTCTCACAGGTCCAGGGACCGATACTTAAAATGGCATTTAATTAGATAAAAAAATTTAGTTTAAACCCCCTACAGCAGCAGGAGTCGTTTTTTTAAAATGTTTCCAGGAAATGAATCTAAAATATTGGTAAAAATGCTTGCAATATGTTTTCTTACTGTTTGAACTGTATTTGTTATTTTGATTTAATCTCATTAATTAATTTATTCACTGCAACATCTGGTTAAAGTCAGCAGAAAAGTTAAAACGGTCTGATGATAATATTATAAATGCATACTTTAGAAAACAAAACAAAAAAAAGAGAACAAACTGGGAAAATGATCGACTCCAGGAATTTATTAAAAAAAAGAAATCCTCTGATTTGTGTTGGAAGATGAAAGGTGATGTTTATGACGGGCCAGAAATGCAGTATGGCAGACAAAGAAGGTTGATTTTGTTCTTCATACTGCTCACAAAGGACCTCGATGGCTGAATAAGAGACTGGGCCGAGTCAGGCAGCGTACAAAGACCATTAAAACCAGTGGATGCCTTCTCTTCCTTCTTCTCTAATCAGAAGTCCAAAAGGGTGAAAATCCTGCCTTAACCTTGCAAGTTAAAACGAGCCGAGTCAGACTGTGGGCAAAATTAGTGCAGTAAGAACCAAAACCACGGTGTAAATGAGTAAATGAATAGTGACTGATTTGAAAAGGTAACGTCGTTCCAACACATTAAAAAATTGACTGGTTTCACCGTACTGTAGCTGAGTGGGTAAAGCAATGTGTCATCAAGTAAAACAGCAGAGAGAGGGAATGGGTTTGATTTCCGTGAAAATATTGAGGAAGTCTGGTTTTCCTTTGCGTCACCGGAGGAAACGCCACGGAAAAGGTGAAATCGGTTTTATGGTTTGTTTTCCAGTAAGACAGAAAAACTCGGACTCCCTCACCTTGCAGGTGTGTCGCTGTTTAAAACGCACTTTCACAAAGATGACTGTAATCATGATCTAGAGTTTCACAGGTCATTGATTCCCTATTGACGGGACTTGATTAGAAGTCTAAAAATCACTCAAAATGATCAAGATACATCTAGTTTGGACCAAACATGAGGTTACCTGATGCCCTTCAGGTGTTGACTGTAAATTCCTTAAAAATGCCAGACAAAACCTCTGTGCCCTGAACGGTAGCAGTACGCCTAACAGAGAGGTTGGCTTACTTCAATAAATGAATTTTTTTCTGACTTGTGGATCTTGCGCTCCCAAATAGAAAGCTGGATGTGACCGTATTAGAACTAAATTACAGTCATATTCATGACAGTATTATAAGCAATTCAGTGGAAAAGGGGATATTTTCCCTCTAGAGCTCCATCCAGCTCTGGCTCTTTGAAGATAACATCAGTGTTACGCTCTAATTAGCTCATGCTCTTGTGGTGTTACCGGGCCTGCAGGGGTGTTATCTCAAGGCTTATTTTGTTTCAAAGTGTCAGACACATTTAAATTACATCGGTCTGACACGATTTGGTACAACGTATACCTCACACAGTTTAATGTGAGACTAAAGGAGGGTTAATTATTCTGAAAATTGAAATTTTAGAATAAAAAAAGAGGGTTTCTAGTCTGTAAAAGTAAAAAATGAGCAGGAAAAACTACATGTCAGCAGTCAGATGATAAACTTTTATTAAGTATAAACAGAAGCAAAGTGAAACATGCAACAGTTTGGTAGATAAACACAAAACAAGGGATTGAACAGAATATAATCTGATCTATGCACTTGCAGCATCATGGTAGTAATCTATCTCAAAAACATTTACTGTGTATGTACATTGAAATTTTAAAGTAAATGTCATGTTTCAAATGAACATCCCTGCTTTTATTAATAGCAGATCCCTGATGAGAGTGATTTCCTATCCAGTTAAAAGAAAACTGGACGCTTTCCGTCAACTAAAGATGAAAACACAGCTCGGTAAAACACAAATCGGGGCATATTCGATAAAAAGGAGAAAAAAAACCCACAAATCTGAAGCTTATAAATAACAAAGGCAGGTGTGACAGGTGTTGAATCCAGTCAGGAAGTAGGGAGGAACATCTAACCTGCTCTCTAAAGAGCATCGAGCAGTTCCTCCATGGCAACGGTCGTCAGGTCGGAGTAAAACTTGCCCTCGTTGTCTCCTCCTCCAAATACCAGCAGAGTTCTTCCCGTGGAGTCGGCGTCTTCTTCCTCCTCTGAGAAATGGTGACCAGCTGTTTCCATGGTGATGATGGAGTGCCCTGCCCGGGGGACCGAGAGCTGGGGAAGCTTCACCTCTGTCCAGCTGCTGGTGTCTGAAACAACCACATTGCAACCAATTTGTAATATTCACATTTCTATTGATAAGACGGTTTTGTCATTATTGTAGAGAAAATAGAAAAATAAGCTTGTTTGACTCTGTTGAGATAAACTATATCTCAGTTGTGTGGCAGTCTCACAGCTGGCCTGGTATAACCCCCGTTGACCCTCGGCAGAGGCAGGAGACCCATTTTATGCCGGTTTCCAGACCTTATGCTGAACTAAGCAAAGTTGGTTTTATATTTACTGTGTTGACATGAGAAAGAAAGATTCAGTGATGACAGCGCCTGTAAAATGAGGGTTTTTTTCTGTTAGTACTTGTGTGAGTTTGGCCTAAATAAGCAGTTTGAGGATTTCAAAATGTTAGATTCTTAACATATAACAAATGCATGACAGAAGTAAATAAAATGGTCTTAAAGGGTCATTTATGCATGTATGGGAAGTGATATATAAAATGCTTATGAGCAGTGTTTTCCCAAAGTAAACAAGTCAGTTGCCTTGTTTCCATCGGACATTTATGATCTGTGATGCTCAAATAAAAAGAAAACTGATCTCTATGTAATGACAATCAAACACTAGCAGTCCGAGACGACACAACACTGCTCGAACATCTTGAATCCAGACCTAGATGAAAACGAAGAGCTGATCACTTCTCGGCCTCTGCTCCAGACATGCAGATATGCAACTCTGGCTCCTGGCGGATGTAAACTGCTTTAGGTAAATGAATTCAGCAGAGAAGTTTACGTGGTCACAGCTGATTGATGGGGACACAGCCTTCAAGCTGAGAGCCTCCAATGTTGACATCTGCATGACAAGCAGCACCCCCCCCCCCCCCCCCCCCCCCCCATCTGTGTTTTGTACTTGCGGCGTATGACCCCTGTTCCTTGGCTCAGCTTAATGCTTTTTGCATAATTTGACAGATAAACAACAGCAATCACTTTCCCGTTTCAGCTCCTGTCCTGTGGTTCAGAAACAAACCACAAAGCCTCCATAACGGAGATAATAACAGAGCTGCAATCCTCCCCCCCCTGGGACACAAACTGCCTCTCACCTGTATCAAAGATAAAGGCGTCGCTGAGGGCGTTGTTCCCGTTGTAACCACCGTGGATCAGGAACTTGGTGTCAGAGATGGCAGCGCTGCCATGCCAGCTGCAACACACACACATACATTTACCTGAGAAGCCTGTTGTGCCAAAAAAATGATCATCTGCCAAATATGGATTAAGCGGCCGCGAGAGCGTCCGCAGCCTTTAAAACTGGCTCATGTCATTGTCAATAAAACAAAAAATGTACTTACAATGGCTGCAATGCACTCGAGAGTCAAATGAAATAGATTCCTGGCCAATAAGTACTCCTTCCATCAACTCTTATGGTCTTTTAAGGTGGAATTACTCCACAGAGTGGCAGGTTTTAAGATTAGCTGCTAATTCCACCTTAAAAGGCCACGAGAGCGAATTTAAAAGACTAGTCGGCGAGTAATTTGTACAGTGTGACATTGAGTTAAATCAGGCCATTTAAAGTAGAATTTATTGCTAAGAAAATGTACCCTCATCAATGAACATCAGTGGAAATGATTCTTTAATAAATGAACACATAAAACAGATTAACTAGATTTTATATTGTAAATGGAGCATAAACATATAACCAGAGCAGTGAGGAGCAACATGCCTGGATATGGTTTCTCATTACATCTCTTTCTTGCTATGAATCTGTTAAAAGCACAAACGTGAAGCAAAACATACGTTTCTGTCAAAAGTGACATAATGTCGCCTGTATTTTTAGCGTCGTGTCGGTTTAGTGCCGAGAAGAACAGCAGCAAACCCGAGACGATCACTTTCTGGCACAACAAACCTTTTGTTTATATTGACTTGATTAGCTTAAATAAGGGTTCGAACTGTGTAGACACAAAGTAGCAACGAGGTTTTTACGTAATTAGTTGCGTACCTTCGAGGAGACGGAGATTTTCCAGTAGTTTTGACAGCAGAAAACTCCATCAGACCTAAGAACCAAGAATCATGTTGCAATTTAATTACACATACATTCCCTCTGCATGTCTTATTAAGCGTGTGTGTGTGTGTGTGTCTTACCGAGGTCCAACATGTACATGTCATTGTAGCAGACAGGAGTGTCCCACCCACCAAACACATAGATGTACCTCTCCTGCATCACGCATGCAGAGTGGCTGGAGGGAAAGGAAAGATGGTGTTGCAGAGTTGGTCCGAGCACAGAAAGGCTTTAAAGTGTCTGTTTGTGAGAGAATATTCGGATGGAGGCACGTTACCCCGAGCGGGGGGAGGGTTTGTCTCCTGTGACGATGGGCTGGTACCAGATGGAGAGCTGCGGATCGAAGATGTAAAGCGAGTCGCTACAGCCGTCGGGCTCCGGGTTGGGGCGAGGAAACACTCCTCCCAACACGAAGAGCTCGCCCCGAAACATGCTGCAGCTGTGGTAGGCCAGGGGGGGGACCTTACCCTGAGCCTGGAGGAGGGGAGGAGGGCATTAAAACAAAGAGAAGAAAACAGTGTGGTCTCATGGAGCATAAATACACACCTCCACCATGCTCCACCTCCAGCTCTGTGTGTCCAGTATGTGCACGTCATTGAACCACTTCTTGTTTTTGGATCCTCCGAACACAAAGATCCGCCTCGAGTTGGGGTCGTAGATGGCCGTGTGGCCAATCCTAGCCTCAGGGGTCGGACCCTCTGCCAGAGTCTCCGCTGCCATCCAGGACAGATCCTCTGTTGGACAGAAAGCAGAGGCTCAAACTGGAAAGTAACCCCCCCCCCTACTTTATTCTGGTTTCGAATCAAAAGTAAAACTGACCTGTGCAGAGCTTCCACATGGGATCTTTGCAGAACTGCATCCTGGCTCCCTGTCCTCCAATCAGGATGGCTGTCTGAGTGTCGATGGGGCATAAGGTGTGACCCCAGCGTCCTGAGGGGCTGACCAGTGGAGCTGCAGGAACACCAGATATTAAATATTTCACCAGTATCCTCTGAGAGGCGTCATATGAAGCCAGAATGATGGCTAAACACGGCATGTTGAGCCTTATGTTGGAATGTTTTTGTATCGCAGAGGTGACTTCCTTTTAGCATCACCATGGTAACTGAGGGGGGGGGGGTTATCTTATACAGATGTGTCAATTACATCCCAGATAGCAGACATGTTTGGGCTGAATCCGGGTAACTTTTGGCACTAATGGCCCAGTTACGGCACCAGCAAGTGTTGTGTGGGGCCAGAAATGGTAAATGAGGAGCCCACTTGGATGTAGATTCCAGAAAGTTCCTCCAGGGGCCACGTCTGGTGGTCATGTGGCTAAGTTTTGGCAACCACACTCACACAGAGTCAACACGGGAAAGTCAAGGCTAAATATTGGCCAAACAAAAGTACAGATGTGGGCCAAGTTTTGGCTAGACTTTTTTTTTTTTTTTGCTATCTGGGATGTAAAAAGGCCTCGGTGTACGTGAGTGTTCTGTGAACTCAGGTGGGCGACATGTGCATCGACATCGACAGAAGGATACAAACAAATTGAGTACAATAAACAACCACAATGATATGTAATGTGTATGCATAAACACACCGGTCTGTGTGGGAGTCTTGGCCGGCCTACTCTTCATCCTGGCTGCGCTCTGAGGAGGCGTTCTTCCCACAATCCCCTGCGTCTCCCCAGTAGCTGCAAAATAGGAGAAAGAGAAGCAGATCTGAAAGATGTAATAGGACCCAGAGAAATGCTTTACACCTCCTCGCTGAGCCGTCCAAGTGTCTCTGTAGTGCTAATCATCAACATTTCAATAAACAAAAAAAGATAAAGAAAGAAAAATGATGTTGTGGCTAAATAAATATATAAATATAATATATAATATTTCCTCACCTGCTGCCTTTGTCTTGGAGGCATCTGCTCCGCTAGCAAACAGCTTCTGGCTGATTTTAGTTTGACCTCGAACTTTGCGCACTGGCGATGTCTTTTCCTTTCTACCATTCGGACACGTGTTCTCTTCTTCTTCTTCTTCCATCTTTTTCACATTTTTGTCATCATTGTCTTCTTCTGCTGTTCGCCTTCTCTTCCTCTTGAGCTCTCGGGCTGCGAGGGGAGCCACCGGGTCCTGATGTGGAACAGTGTTCATATTGAAAATACTTGTTTGATTCCAACAAGGAAAACAAGATTAGAAAACATATCTTTACTTAATATATTTAACAATCTAATGAGAAGGAAACTAAACTCTTTGACTTAATGCTTACATATCGTGTACATGACATTATGAGCGAAATAGTTCCTTTCTGACGCTATAAGTGGATTTATATCTTTGTCATATTACCTTCGGGGTGTATTCCTTCACAGCCAGGATGAGCTCTGGTTCTGATTTTGACTAGGAGGGGAGAAAGTTTGCTTTTACATTACCCCGTTGAGATGCCACTTTCTAAAGTTTGTCAAGCATTGCATTTATTATTGTTTTATGCTAAACCAACCATTATTAAAGACATTTCTAGATTACCATGTTTCCGCCCTCCACAGACACATTCAGAGTGACACGGTCTGTCCATGTCTCCTCTTCCCACTGTTCCCATGACAGACACCTGGAGAGTAAAATTAAGTATCCAGGGGGGAAAAAGTACCAGTACATGTACATTTTTAGTATTAGACTAAAATTCATGATTTATTCATCCTTTTTAACAATTCTCAAGGAGTCCATCGAGGATATACATGGTCATTTTGTGTGTCTAAGCGAACGTACTTATTATAAGGAGTCAGTTTTCCAATGGTGATGGGGATGCGGTCAGCATCATTGAGCTCCGCGTTGACGCAGATCCTCTCTCCCCACGGTCCGCTGCTGAACAGCACCACCTGCTGGACGGTCGAGGGAACTGCAACAGACACCCTGCACGACCCGTCAGCACTAACAAATGAACCAAAAAACAAACAAAAGACAAGTAAAGAAGAGTAATGCTGGCCTCAGGGCTTCCAGCAAACAGGAGCATGAATAAAAATATTTTCCGGCACACGTTTTGTTGTAAAAGAGAGGTTAAAATACTTCTTTTTTTTGCGATAAATATGGCAAATTTTAGGCGACATAGAGGTAAATGTGTGATCTCACGAGAATCTTAACATGCTGTAACAACGCTTGGACTGTAGTTGAGATACACATTAAAAATAATGAACATCGAGTAAAGACCTGGCCAAATTGTTTACAACCTTCAACGTGTTTCCTACCTCAGCAACCTTTGTGGCGGACCATTTACTCCGAAAACAGCATAAACTCCAAACTCTTCCATCGTGGTAATTTCCTCCTTGTGATTCAGGTATTTCCAAAATACCTTTCTTAGTTTCCCGTTTTATTTTAACCACCACATAAAAGGTCAAATACAGATCTTTCTATCTTACTGCAGCCTCTCCCGCCACCACTATGTATTCGATTTGTAAACTCCGCGCGAGTTCTGGGTAAATCCTTGTGTGCGCGTGTTTTGTTGTTCAGGTATCCTGAGCATTTGGCGACTCTATAGTAAAGGCGATCGCTCCGCCCGTGCTGCACGTCCCCTAAAACATAGCATTTGCACTCCAGGCTGTAATTCACAGGACGGAAGCCAACCAGAGGCCTGACTTCAGCGGCGCTGCGACGACGTAAAAGCTGCGTTCAAAAACGCACTACGTTTCAGCGTCTATGACAACTGTAAACTATAATAACTCATAAGAAAATGCTGTTATAACAACTGTACAACCAGAAGCTCGCCTATAAGCAATTTAGAAACACCAATGTGTTTAGAGAAAAATACTCAAATTCAGATGTCTTGAAAATGCAACTATAAAACAACTTCACCGTGATTTAAAGAAATAACACGTTGTTTAATGTCTTTATCTGATAAAAGTCAACATATAAATAATATACACAACAAACAACATTACGCCAGCTTATTATCACGAGTTTTAAATAATAATAAAAACACGTTTTGCACGAAAGAGAAATAAAACTAAAGAGCCTGTTCTTGAATGTACCCCCGTTTAGTCTCGCTGTCGAAAGGCATTGTGGGTGGGGATGCCGGTGGAAAGCTTCTCGAAGGAACTGCAAAGATGATGGTGAGTGAGTTAGCATTTCTGCCCACAACACCGTTTACAATCCGTGTCCATCCTTTTACAAATAAATAAACATTCGCATCCAAATTGTTTATATAGTCGATGGCGAGCTGTTGGCAGTGCTGGAAAGCAGTTATTATGCAGAAATTCTTTAAAAAAGACTTTATTGTTAGCTAGACGCTATTAGCATCCTCAATCAATGGGCGTATATGATGCTTAGGGCGATGCCAGCTAGCGTGTTGCTGATGACTGCAAAAAACACAAACGAGACTCTATTATGTGCATATTTTAAAGTCTGTTAGTGTTAGACTTAAAGCTTTTTTAATTTATGTGACTTTATATTGTCTGTTATTATGTATGTATGTTAGCAAGTTAGCCGCACTGGTTAGCTTCTTTGTATGACTGTCAGTAGGGAAGTAATGACTTATTTTTTCGTTCCGCTCGTCTGGGAACTTTTTCCAGACCTGAGACTTCCATTTATTGGCACCATTATTTGTTAAAATGTGTAAACTAGTGGTTGTTAAATATTGGAAGTTGGAAACAGACATGCGGCTTTTGACAGTGTCAATTGCTTGCACGACTGATGGAAAGAGGGGCAACACCAGCCTTTCTTTCCCCATATTTGGTCATGTTATTATTCATATAAGATCTGAAAATCCCTTGTTACCATGGCGTTATAAGGATATCATTAAGACCCAGAAGGGTTTGTACAAAAATGTATTTTAATTTAACTTTAATTGAATTTGTTTACCACAAGCAGTGTAATGCTTTTGGATTTTGAGTCGTATTTATGAAGTTGCATGCTGTTACATACAATTTTAATAGGTTTCTATTTCAGTTTCAACATACTTAATTTCTTAACTTCTTCTCCTTCATTTCTCCTCTATTCTGCAGCCCACACCAGTTATCCTGCTAAAGGAGGGGACAGACTCGTCTCAGGGCATTCCCCAGCTCGTCAGCAACATCAATGCATGCCAGGTCAGGGAGCTACCTTGTCTCTCTGTGGATCTATGCGGCATAAATTATTATTATAAGTCTAAAAGGTAACTTTCTCTTCTGCAGGTGATTTCTGAGGCTGTCAGGACCACCCTGGGGCCCAGGGGGATGGACAAGTTGATGGTCGACAGCAGAGGTGAGATGAAATTCCTCAAAAAATGATATAAAAACAGGAGCTTGTTGTCGGTTTTTTGATTAAAATATGCAAATGGTTGTTTCCCAGGAAAGGCCACAATTTCTAATGATGGTGCAACTATCTTGAAACTGCTGGATGTGGTTCACCCTGCAGCCAAGACTCTGGTTGACATTGCTCGCTCCCAGGATGCTGAGGTTTGTTGTGCGTCTGGGGATTTTAAACATTTCAGACAAATTGCAAACTAACTCATCTCTGTTTTCCTCCGCATTTATCTTTCAGGTTGGGGATGGCACCACATCCGTCACTCTCCTGGCTGCTGAGTTTCTGAAGCAGCTGAAGCCGTATGTGGAAGAGGGTCTCCACCCTCAGACCATCATCAGAGCGTTCCGCACAGCCACCAACCTCGCCGTCAACAAGATCAAGGAGATCGCCGTCCCTGTGAAGAAAGATGATAAACAGTGAGTGGGGATTTCTGTAAAAGACTTTAAACATTTGAGCCGTCGTCTCTCCTCCATGGTAATTTCCTAAAAGCTGCTTTTCTATTTTGCCAGAGAGCAGAGGCAATTGTTGGAGAAATGTGCAGCTACGGCTATGAACTCCAAGCTGATTGCTGGTCAGAAGGATTTTTTCTCTAAAATGGTGGTGGACGCTGTCATGTCTCTGGATGAGCTGCTGTCTCTGAAGATGATTGGCATCAAGAAGGTGCAGGGAGGAGGCCTTGAGGTTGGTGTCAACTGCAAAATAAAAATTTTAAAAAAGAAATACAGTCCATATCTGAGCCATTTGCACAATTTTCTGAGTAAGTTTTTATTGTGAGGTTTTATAATAAATGGTTTTTCAAACAGTTTTCTGCTCTCTATCTGCACAGGATTCTCAGTTGGTCTCTGGGGTTGCATTCAAGAAGACCTTTTCCTATGCCGGATTTGAAATGCAGCCCAAACGTTACGAGAGTCCAAGGATCGCTTTGCTCAATGTGGAGCTGGAGCTGAAGGCTGAGAAGGATAACGCGGAAGTCCGCGTGAAATCGGTGGAGGTAAGTTATCGCCACAGCAAACAAAATGCCTTTAAATCATCTTGCTCTTCTCACCAGAACTGTTTCTGCAGGACTACCAGGCCATTGTGGACGCAGAATGGAACATCCTGTATGACAAACTGGAGAAGATCTATCAGTCGGGAGCCAAAGTGGTTTTGTCTAAGTTGCCTATCGGTGATGTGGCCACCCAGTACTTTGCAGACAGAGACCTCTTCTGTGCTGGCAGGGTGCAGGAGGAGGACCTGAGGAGGACCATGATGGTGAGACAAACAGAAACTGATTGAATACACGATGATGTTGAAGAAATACGCAAAACAGTTTAGATTTGTTTAGACAAGAAGAGGATAAGTGTGATTGAAACAGCTTGGGCTATTTATTATAAGATCATTTAACTTGAATAGATGTTGTCTTGCTAGGCTGGATGTTGGGTGTTAGCTAACCATATTTCTGTACTTTAAACAGAAGCGGTTAAAAGTCTGACAGATTCCTGACTGATTGTGTTTAATGTCACCATCAGGCATGTGGAGGCTCCATCCAGACTTCTGTCGGAAGCCTGACGGATGACGTCCTGGGGCTGTGCGACCTCTTTGAAGAGACCCAGGTGGGAGGAGAGAGGTAAGAATCGACCTAAAGAAGGGGTCTAATACTCATCTTATAGAAATGAGTGCAGTGTGAAAGTCTTCTCGCAAACACCTGATACAGGACCTAAGAGATATATCTGGACCTTCAGTTGATCCGTCTGCTGTTCACTGAAGCCTCATCAGAAATGGTCTCCATGAAGCATCCTGAATGACTCAAGAACTGGACTGACATTCAGTGGTAAACAGGCCGTATGGAGCGATGAATCCTTCCCAGAGCCTGGATCCCAACATTGTTGAGGTAGTTTAGGAACATCTGCACAAAACAATAGGCAGCCAATGTCTAAAGATGAGGTTTAAGAAGACTAAACCTCTAAAGAAATGACAGGAAATCTTGTCTAAAGCCATGTTCACATTCAGGAGAACGTTCAGGCAATTTGGTCCAGTCTTTTCCAGGAGTAGTTGTTTACACAGGCATATCATACCAGGGTTTTTCTGCTGAAGATGCTCTCTCATTACTGGGAAAGGAGGGAAACGGCTACTAATAGCACACAGGAGATGGCTTGTGAGGCAGAAATTAGACTGGAAATCACTGTTTTCATTGCATGTTGAGAATAACAGATTGTGTTGATACAAGTTCTGCATGTGTCTATGTATCCACAACAATAACAGCACACACTCTCATGTGGGTAGCAACAAGAAATGCTAGGAAATATTTAAAATGTTGGTACACTGTCTCACCCACTGATGATCTGGAGTTTTAACATTTCCTGAGTAAATGTTGTGGACATTTTTGTTCTTACAAGCCACCACTGGGATGTTTGCAAAACATTTCGGGACTCCAGTACATACGTGCCTGAATCCTGGATGTTAAAGTACGACGATGGTCATACCAGATATCAACTTTGAGGCTTGTTAAACTCGGACAACCTTTGTTTTTTCCTCATGCACTTTCCCCCACCTATTTCCCATTCCCATTGTATAAAATATATAAAGAAATAAGTGTTGGCTCAAGATTTTTGCACAGCACTATAAATGTAATTTGTCGCGTGTAAAAAGCTTAGAACATACATAGTTTTTATCAATATTATTTGATGTGTTTGCAGAAGTAAAAGTTCAGCTGTGTCTGAAGTTATCTTGACTCTTTAAATCCTGGAGTGATCGCAGTGGCAAAAGTGAGAGAACAGTTTTCGTGTTTTCCTCGTAGGTACAACTTCTTTAAGGGCTGCCCAAAGGCGAAGACGTGCACCATCATCCTGAGAGGTGGAGCAGAACAGTTCACGGAAGAAACGGAGCGATCGCTGCATGATGCCATCATGATCGTACGCAGAGCCATCAAGGTGAGTTATAGTAGCTGTGGAGGGTTTCTGCTGAGCTGAAGCCACATTACAGGTTACTAATGTATTAAGAGTAACTGTGCTCTGGTGTTTTTCCCCTGATGCTGATGCAAAATGAAGGAAACCTGAATTTGCTAGACTGTACTGCAAAGAAAACGTTTTAAGCAGTTGTAAATATCAAAAGCATTTGGTTAAAAATGCTTTAGCAATGCCACGAGTGTAGAGATTCCCATGACTTGCTATCTGATTTGTATTTGAGCTGTTAGTTGAGATTGGAGTCGGTATCATGGATCTCATCTGCTTTGGGTTAAATTCTCCAAATACTGACATTTACAGTTGCACCAATTTATTCTGATCGTGACTGCCTTCAGCAAGTTGTGGGGCTGGTGGCTCAATCAGCATGCTTGCAGCTTGTTTGTCAAACACAAGCCGTTTCAGGCACGGGACAGTCGGTTATTGTCATTCTTGTGGATTGTTGGGTTTTTTTCTCCGTTGGGTGGTTAATCTAAGCCCTTGTTAGCACAAAGATTGTTTGTAAAGATGCATACTCTTTTAGGGGCCGATACCGATTTCTTTACATTGGCCGATAGCCGGTACGGGATGCCAATTTTCTTGAGTCGATATTTTGATCAGATGTGCTATTGCTCTCTTAATTTACATAATTAAAATTACACAATGATTACAAATGTTCCAAGTTTCATTTTATATTTTTATGTATTCACATCTCATCCTATAAACATATTTGATGGCCTTGTACCTTTTGGATGCATTTTTATTTTTTATCTGCATTATTCAACAAATATTAAGTGATTTGAATCTTTTTTTATTTTCAAAATATCAAACTGGTTGTGAAATATCAAGTTGAAATTTTACATCAGTCAAAAGTTGAGATTTAACTTCAGTGGGTTAAATATGCATTTAATTATATCAGAGAATGTTCATAGGAGTCTCTGGAAGAGATCCAAGTCATCATCACAAATGCATGTTGTTTATTTTAAAATGACTCGTTTCAATGTGTTATTTTAGGACAACTACTAAGAGGGCCTGCATTAAGGGGCGATGAAAACAAACATGAAAAGAATAGACTGCCATGGTATTGGCGATATTGCCGGTATCGGCAAATGCCGATACCAGAAAAAGCACAAATCGGCTCAATATATGGGCTGACATTTGCATCGGTTGTAAGGATGTGTGGGTCGATCTTAACTCTTTTCACCTTCACACCAGCTGTATTCACATGCCAACCTTTCTGTTATGGGAATGTTGCGATGCAGCTTCCACCTGCACCAGCTTTTGATTTCCTAATGGACATTAATGCAAAACAGAGAGTTGACCAGTAACCAGGTAGCAGTCACATGACTATTTAACCCTTGTTCAAGAATTTTCACACATATTTGACTCAGATGTTTTGTAATTTTATGTCAGCGAACCCCTAACACTATTAAAGATATCCCAACTTGGAGCTTAAGCTACCTGAAGTGTCCGATTTCTTTAGAAGTAGTTGGTAAGTCTGTGCCTCATGTCTGACGTAATCATATAAACTCCTTCGCAGAATGACTCCATTGTAGCAGGTGGAGGTGCCATAGAGATGGAGCTGTCCAAGTACCTGCGGGATTACTCCAGAACCATCCCCGGAAAGCAGCAGCTGCTGATCGGGGCGTATGCCAAGGCCCTGGAGATCATCCCCCGACAGCTGTGTGACAATGCCGGCTTCGACGCCACCAACATCCTCAACAAACTCCGTGCAAAACACGCGCAGGTAGGAGAATTTAAAACGGTATCCCTAATCTCACACAAGAATTTCCCTCCCCGCTGGTGCTGACTTTATATGGGTCACCCCTTTTCCTTTCAGGGTGGTATGTGGTACGGCGTGGACATCAACAACGAGGACATCGCAGATAACTTCGCCGCCTGCGTCTGGGAGCCGTCAGTCGTGCGGATAAACGCCCTGACGGCAGCATCGGAGGCAGCTTGTCTCATCCTGTCCGTGGACGAGACGATCAAGAACCCCCGCAGCAGCATGGACGGACCTCCGGGTGGCATGGGCAGGGGGAGAGGCCGCGGGAGACCACATGCTCACTAAACCACGAGCAAGAGGAAAACCCCCATTTTAAAGACGCATTAAAATCCAAATGCAGAAAACGGTGTTGAGGTTTGTTTCCAGCTCAGCACGTTCACCTGCGTTTAGGTTTTAATTCTTAATAAAATGAGGTGTCGTAACCAGCCGCACACAAATGGCAGGCGTAGTGAAACAAAGCAGTTCATTAGTCATTTCTACTCGGATTCTGTGGACTTTTGAGCGTTTCTTATTTTGTTGTTTCCCACCTTTTTGAAGCTTTGACCCGGTAACGTCAGTTTAACATTTCAAGCATCTTTACCACCTGTTCCCACCTCGCTGAGAAATGCTGGTGAAATTGAAGCAGGACGACTGCTTTCTCGTTAGTTTTGAGACAAAACTGCTGTCACCTTCAGTTCTGCTTCTGACCTTGTCTGGTTTTCTTTTAAGAGACAAACCGTTTGATGTGGGGAAATAAAGCACTGATGGAGGGGGGGCTGAGCGGTTCTGAACCATCTGTTGGTCACGCTGTGTGACTCTATTTATTGGACCATTCTTATCAATAAAGTCACAGCTGAAATCACACCACTGGCTGTTTGTCTGTACTCATTGCAACCATGTTATAGACAGGTTTGAGGATGAGGTTGATCAAACTAAACAATCTGAATTTAGGAATAACTTGAGTCACCATATTTAAACTGAAGACTAATTGATTACAGAAGATACAAGGACGGGTGGTTGGTTAGGATCGCTCAACTTGATGTGATGCAAGACTGACCAGTGCATCACCATGTCACATGACACTTAAACCCAATTTTTCGGGCCCTATACCTTTGTTATGCAGAGGTACAATTTATATAGATGATGAAACCTTAAAAGAAGAAAAAGGAGCAGGAACAAGTGGTAGGCCTTGGAGGAAGACTAGGATTGGGCCTTAAACCTTGCAGTCTGGACAGGTCAGGTGTCTCAATGCTTGGGTGAGGACCTTGACGTGTGATGCCTTTGTATCGTCCTCACCTAAAACCAGTTATTATCTAAGGGGGGGGGGTCATCTGTTTTTATCTTTTTCTGGCTGTTTATTTTAGTTTTTATTTCCAGGGTGAAAGCTGTCAGAGCTGTTTGGTTCAAGAGTTCCTGTTACTAGAAAAGACATCGTGCCTATGTGGAGATAAGAATCAATAGAATTCTCAGTTGTCAGAAAAGTGTGTGTCTAGTTGGCATTCTCACAAAACTGGTCACCCACGTAAAGTGTGATTAATCTGTCTGCAGCCTTTCTTAAGCTCCAAAATGACCCAACATCTGTAGTATTTAGCTTAAACTTCCTCTCCCACCCATGTTTTCTCTCTGGATGAATTCCCTTTAAAGCCAAACTAATCAATAAATACATTTTTTAGTTCTAATTACTAAATGAAGAACCTGCAGAGCATGATCATGTTTCCCCTCAACTCTGTGGAGCTTTGGTGCCACAGTTAAGCTTCACAAGTGACCACTTTAGAGCACTTGAACAGTTAAAGAACCCAACATGTCCCTTAGGAGTTGTAGAAAACGAAATAAAATCGGATTTAAATGTAAAATGTTGTCAAACATGATTCCAAATAAATGCTTGAATTAATGCAATGAGGCAAAATGTTGCATGTGGTTTTTGCAGTTTATATATCAAATATAATAAAGCTTAAACATTTTAAACATTATAAAAAACAACTGTTACACAGTTTAAACTAATTCAGACTAAATTATTCTGCCTCACGCATGAAAAAGTTCTAATATAACTTTTTAATACAGGACCCTTGTTTTTCATTCATGTCAAGAAATGTTCTTTCCAGCTTGTAGTTCAGTCTTTTCCCCACTGGGTGGAGCTCTACCATGTTAGCTTCAGTCCAGGTTATTATTTTCATACTTTCTATTGTGTGGGGATGTTGGGGAAAGGGTTTAAATGAGGTATCAATAATTATGAAAGGCAACAGTCTTTGAATTTAACAATGAACACGAGTGAGTCTCTCTCTAGGTGGTATGCTTATGTATTGTAGAGTGTCTTTAGGTAATAAAAATTTAAAGTGGTCCATTGTGAGGATGATTTCTGATAAGGTTTGTTGCATCCTTTTTGGAGTTTCTGTGCAGGAAGTGCTTTATATAGTGTGACAGACGGCAGACAGAGAGGCCTCTTCTCTTCAATTAAGAGGATTCTCAGTTATAAAAATGTTCATCTCATTGTCTTTTTATTCCACGGATTGACTGAAGCTCCAATATCTGAGCTATGAGAGATTTTAATGCAACTTCACCCTTCTACTAAAGTACAACTTTTTTTTCCCAAGAGTTATCACTCCTTGAATCAGTTTAGTGTGTTTTCAAGTCTTCGTCTCCACTTCCTGCTCCTCCTCAGTTGGACAGGAAGTCTATGGAAGCCCGGACGGAGCGGTTAGACATGACGTCCACAGCTGTGACTTTGATCTCTGTGTCTCCGAACTGCATGGTGGCTCTGATCTCCCTTCTTTCTGGGCCAGCTCCTCCTGCTCCCGCCCCTCCCACTGCTCCTGGTGGTGGTAACGGTTCCGGTAGGTCTAAAGTTATGGTCCCGCACTTCCTGACGCCAGGGTCGCAGATGTATATGATGTCATCTGTAGCACTGCAGTAAATGTTGATGATGATCTTCCGCTGGCCCACCCGAGCAGGTGTGTAGCTGCGTCTCACAACCTCACCCAGAGCCACCGACTGGTCGACGGAGACGAAGCGGTCGAGGATATCCGTGCACCACTCGCGTCCATCTTTGATGAGGAGTTTGTCCCGAGGGTGGCGTCCCTCCACGAACCGGTTTAGGACACCGACCCCGTAGGTCAAAGGGCATCGTCGCACTCTAACCTGTTGGAGAAAGGCCATTAGATTATGTGTCAAACCACTACTCTGACACCAACCCATATTCCTGATTCCTCACCACAGTGGGATCCAGTCCGAAGAGCACGGCACCCTTCAGTATGGTCAGACCAACATCATGGGGGATGATGATGCGGCACGTCCTCCCGAAGGCCTTCTGGACTGCTTTCTGCAGCATGGGCGACTCTGCAAAACCTCCAACCAGGAAGAGGAAGCGCACACCTGGCACCTCTGGCTTTGCCATCAACTCCTCTATCAGAAGAAGAACAAGGATCTTTCATCCGCTTCGTTGGACTGTCAGTGGCCACCAATGTGGCAACCCCAATTCTGATTTGTCGCTCATCAAGTTTATTTTCTATTACCCTCAAAAACATTGCCACACTTAAACCAGTAGATTCCACTAGCTCCAAGAATAATTGCATCTGTGTTTATTGATTGATCATTAGTCTTTCTGTGTGTTTACTCTGCAATGTAAACAATGTTTTAAAGCCTTTCTTTCCCCTGTGAGATAAAAGATTGTTTGTAATACTAATTAGCTCTTTTTTAAAAGTTCATATCTTGTATCATATATTCTTTTACATCTTTAAAGTATTGGAAAGGACTGAAAGTTGTTCTTTAAGGGTTTCCAGACCCCCCCCCCCCCTCCAATCCTTGTTTTTAACTGATTCTAACCAAAGTTAACAATGATCCTGCTGCAGTTGTGTGATTGGCCACCCCACACTAACTTCGGTTTTGTCTTGGACACCCCATTAAAAAGTTTCTGGATACGCCACTGTTCAAAGTCTCACGGGGTGTGTTTAAATATTGTTTCAGTGAAGGTTATTGGTTTCCAACATATTTCCATCAGCTGCATTTGGTATCAACAGCATCCATTAAAACGCTTTTTTTTTTTTTCATAAATATTTTGGCTTCTTAGGATCAGCAAGACAACAAATTGGAAAACCAGTCCCCTGGCTTTAAATGTACCACTGGAATGTGGCTGATTTAAAACAGACATTCTGCATTTTTCTGCCTGAACTCGGGCAGAAAATGAGGTCACCGTCTTTTAGAATTAGGAATCTATAAAAGCCATTATGCTTGTGGTTTGTTTTGTAGGATTTGCTGCAACTTTGTACCCGTGTTGTTATCTTCTTCTTTTTTTTTTATGTCTATGAGTAGTAGAAAACTATGATGTTATTTAATTGAACAGAGTCAGCTGGTTGATGGTTTGAGCAGCTGGTCATCCTGTAAAAACAGCAGTCTGAATATTATGAGGGCGTCAAAGCAAACCCATGTCTTATCTCTGAAACTTGAACTATTAAATACTTTTTATGAGAAGATAAACCACCAAACTCAGCAGTTTTAAAGCTTGTAGCCTTTTAAAAGCTCCCTTGGTGCTTTCGACTTATTACTTTTAGATTATTACTGTTAAATGTGGCACCAAAGTCATTGGTACTCACATAAAGACTGATCCATGCTGTGAAAGTTTATGTTTATGTTAACTCTTGTAAGAACACAAGGGGAAATGGAACAACTGTCAAGTCCAGGATTTATTCAACTTTTATGTGACAAAGTAAATAAAGCGTGAAATTTGGCTCATACCACACACTGGCCAGCTCTTTTGTCCCTTTAGCTTCAGTTGCGCCTGGTGTAAATACAATCAGACTAAAGCTGTTGAGGGTCTGTAGTTCTGTGAGTTACCCTCAGGGAGTAAAAATCATAAATGTTTTGATTCAGTGATTGCAAGCCGCAATCGGCAAATCTCTTCACTGAAAAACTCCAGAGCTATAAACACAATCTGCCCAGCACCAAACTGCAGATGGACACAGTTTGTGACCCCTGTAGCTGCTGAACACAGTGGAGAGTTTAGGTGACCACACCAGAGCTCTAAGGAGTGTAATTTATCACTATAAATATTCTTAAAGGCCATAAAATGTTAAATGTGTCATCTTGTGCTGTACTTATGCTTATCCTTTGTATTTTTTCTCTTTTATTTGTAATGCTGAACATAATAGTTCATAGAAAAATACACAAAATCATACGTATAGATTAGGGATCGACCAATTATCGGCCTGGCCGATAATATCGGCCGATATTAGGCAATTTTATGATAATCGGTATCGGCC
>JAOXYM010000005.1:5670263-5682196 GCA_028567055.1 Leptatherina wallacei | reverse complement strand
AGCGGCTCCAGAGTTATCCCCAGGACAGAACCAGCCTTCTTGATCAATTTGCTGAGTCTCTTACAGTCTCTGGTTCTATAATATTTATATCACAAAAATATGAAAACATATTCTTGTAGAAATGTTTTTGTAGAATATATCAAAATTAATTAGATAAATAATTAAGTTGATGCACTTGTGTTTGACTAATTTTCAGCGGAAAGTCTCTAAAAAAAAAACATAAACATCAATTTCAAACTAAGGAATATTTTCTTTAATACATATGAAACGTAAACAAGTTTCAGTTCCTAAATGTTCATTACTTTTCTGCTCAAATCTAACAAAAATCTTTGTATTCAAGTATAACAAAAAACAACATGTGGAGAGAATTTTTTTGGCATGACAAGAGCAATTTTTTATGGAAATGAATGCTCTCAAATTTCAACATTATATTTACTCTTCATGTGTAAATCGTGTAAGTAGCGTTTAAGAGCGTGGACTGAGGGCCAACTAAAACAGAATTTAGTCGTACGCAGCTGGCAGAAACAACACATACGTGACAGCCTGTTTGACAGAGCAGATACGTTTATAAGCCTCCATATATCCCGGTGGATGCATGAAATGAGACATAATGGCTTTAAAAGCTGATTATACATTAAAAAAATTTGGGAATGTGACTAGAATAAAGAAAATACATACTTCACTTCTGGTTTTCATAAAAAAAATGTCTTTGGTGAGACTGCGAGCGGACTGTGGTTCTGATGGAAAAGTGTGTTTAAATGTGTGTAGGAAGCCAGAAAAGTTTGACGGTTTTTGAGTGAAGCTCTGGTAAAAGTGATTTTCACTTGTACGAGTGCTGCAAACCATAAAAAATGTAAAATAGAGCGAAGGGTAACGTGAGATTTGTGGTAAAAATGAGAACAAAGGAAAAGAAAGTCTGTTTATTGTAAAAGATTAGAGACTTATTGAGCAACACCGTCTTGAAAGCAAAGAGCTCTTGGAGTTATTTTAGCGCCCTGGATGACGCAGGAGGTAATGCATCCATGTGTGTGATAGCGAGTGTGTACATGTGCGTGGTAAATGAAGCTGAATAAAGACCTCCACAATCATGTAAGACTTGATTTTATGTGGGTATTTGTTCAGGTTGATGAGTGGAACTCAAGTCTGGAAACCATTTACATAAAACAGCAGAAAAAAAACTATACGTGTGTGTGTGTGTGTGTGTGTGTGTGTGTGTGTGTGTGTGTGTGTGTGTGTGTGTGTGTTAATGACTCCCCAGTGCTATCTTTGGAGACGAAATGATGTGGAAGAAAAGCTAAAGATAGAAAAAATATGGCTGAGATGCCAAGTGTGTGTAAATAAGTCTGTTTGTGCGGTGATGTGTGCGTCTGCCAAGTTCTTGGAACGGGATCGATGTTGCAAAAGGAAAGAAAGAAATGGAGAGAAAATGCAAAGAAAAGAAAATGAATGAAAGAAAGGGAGAGTGACAGGCCAGGAGGGGGTGAGATCATAGTCTCACTGCACCTTTTTCCAATTACAATATCCTGTGTTTAGAGTGTGTGAATGTTCTTTGTGTGCATCTGACTGACTGCATATGTATAAGTGGGCCTTTGCTGGGGATTTTGGACGGCGTGTTCGCTCTCTGAATTATGCATCAGCCTCTTTTTCCCAGCTTCAAATCACTTTTGTTCTTTGCTGCATTTTCCTCTTGAAAAGTGATGTGTGTGTCATTTACATGCGGCTTTATTGCAGACATGTGAGCGTGACAAACACTCTTCGCTCTTCAGTAAGTTCTTGAAGTGGCACTTTAGTTGTTGGATCTGGAAGGACATTTTCGTAATGTAAATTCCCATTTAGCCCATTATGACCTGATGCTACATATATGTGCTTTAACATTTCAAGCCTGGAGCGACGCAGATGCTGCCTAAAAATATTCAGGACACACTGGGATATTTTTATCCATAAACATAGAAGGTTCAACTTATCAGTGGTTTTCATTTAATGATTTTCCTTTAAAGCAACACTACTGAACTCCGGCAGATTTTTGTACTTTGACACCTCCTAGCAAGGCTAATTCAGTATCCGTGTTGCATCCTGTCTCATCTCTGAGCTCCGTCTAGCCAGTAAAAGTCAGTGCGATGTTGTTTCTTGTCTTATCTCTTGCTCTGTCACTTCTCTGTCTCTTTCTTTTACGCGCATTATCCGATAATGTCCCCTAGGGGTTTCTTTGTTGAATCAACCATGGTGTGCATACAAATGGGCCAAAGTGTTGATATTTAGTTGCTGGCTTTTGATGCGGTGCCATAAAGCAAAACGTAGTTGTCACATGATGACCTGGGCTGGTAAAAAAAAGTTGCGAAGGGCAGTTTTTCAGCCTTGGGATGCTACTGGGCAACGAAAGCTCCAGGAATGTGCATAATAAACATCAGTGTACGATCAAAACTAGTCCGAAGCACCAAGTTTTGAGGTCAGAAAGTTGTTCAGTGTTGCTTTAAAGCCTTACTGGTCCAAAACCTTTAGATTAACATTGGATTTGATGACTAGAAAAAAATTGCTTAAAAAAAGAGAAAAAAGAATTTGCTATGATGAACTCACTGGCAATTATGACTCATCTCCGCAGCTTTGTGTATTCAAGCTATTTTTTAGCTCATTGTTTAGGTTACCTCATCTGTACAATTTGATCGTTTGCTCTTTTGCATGAAAAGTCTACGACACCTGTTGTCCTAAAAGCTGGTGGATTAAATACCAATTAAGTTTTGATATTTAACTTTGACCTACAAGATCAAAGTTCTCTATTTCTGAACTAAGTGCCCAATTTTCCATAATAAGGTTCCTTTAGGTTCCTTAGTAAAAAGCACCATGACATTCTTTACAAATTTTCTGACATAAGGCAAAGTAACCAAAGTCCATGTTATTGTGTAAATTCAGGCAGTGATTTTAAGTTTATTGTTTGTTAAGTCTGCAGCAAGAAATTCAAGTTTGCAACCCTTTCCCGCATTCAGGTACAGAGGATTGCACTTTGACTATAGAGCAAGATTTAATCTAACATAGCTTCTTCACTGTACTGAGGAAACGTGGGGGAGTTTCATGTCACTGTAATGCTCCAACTACCAGAACTGTGCAATTACTCATCCTCCCACAAAATACAAACCTGACTAAACACTGAAGACTTTGGCGCAGAGTTTCAGACACAGTGTAATGTTAATTAAAGAGCTCGGTGTTACGTTGAGAACCAGAAGACTTCCTCTTCATGGGAATTCTGTGGTCTGTGTTAAAACAGCTTTCCTCCTTTTTCTCCCCCTGCTCATGTTTCCATCTCTCCTGCTTCTTGGTCTGCTCTACATAAAACATATGGCCCGCTTAGAGTTGTGAGTCTGTGCACAACCCACGTTTACACACATATGCAAAGTCATCTGAGGGAAAAAGACACGAGCAGTATCTGAGGTCAGATCTTATCCTCTTTGTTTCTCTCAGATACGCACGGATTCATCTTTTTCAAAACCCACAATCCCCATGTGAACCCCCCCAAAAAAACAACATTTCCAGGAACACAGTGTGGGTTTTATGCTTATGCTAATGAGTAAGTCACAAGCACACACACACACACACACACACACACATACTGTGCTTTTGTCTACCTTGTCTGAAGCTGGAGTCGAAGGGCCGTGAGGCGTCCAGTTCCAGGCCGTTTGTGATTGGCTGCATGCTCAGGTCAATCACCTGGTGGAGCCGGAGCTTCCGACAGTAAATGGACGCGGCTTCGGGTTCGAGAGCGATGAGGAGCTGCTCAGGACAGTCAGGAGACACCAGGCCAGCCTGAATAACACAACAGGAAGAGATGAGGCTTTAACCTAAAGAGTTGACTGACAGGAGAAGTGTAGTTTGGGGGAAATTCACAGCCAATCAGTGCACATGGAGGCAAAATGGAATTATATTCACATTCTGCATTAACACACTGTGGTTATAAACATTAGTGCTTCAAAAAGATTGTGGGGAAAATTGTTGCTGTTCAGAAGGAGAAACTGCACAAACTTGGAAGATGTGGCTCCATTCTTACCAATTAAATAGCTGCTTGTGAACAGATGCCACAGACCAATACTTCCCTTTGTATGCAGCATAGAGAAGATCTGTTGCATTAAAAGATACAATAAGGCAATTGTTCAAGTTGTTTGATCCTGAAGATGTTGAGCTCAGACAGCCGTGCAGCATCTGTCATGCAGGCATTAGTACTTTTGGTTTGGTCTCTATTTTATTTGGATGGTGGTTTAAAGTCAATGTTTTGAGTTTGTTCTTGAAAAGGTGAATTAAAAAAAAAATCTACCAAGTCCAATGTTTGTTTTTTTCTCAATGACCCCCAATTCTCCATTGTTCTGTGAAAAATCAGCTAAAAATAGTGACATTATACACTTCAAGATGACATTTGGATGGAGGGCGGGGCAAATTGTGGAGGTCGACTTAAAAGAAGAGGAGGAACACACACATAGTCTCGCTGATGGACAGCTGTGCAGTGTAAACATATGGAGTGACATAAACACAGGGTGAAAGATGAAGATGAGAGCTGAAGCTGACACAAGTTAATGATTCTGTGTTGGGATGAAAGACTTAAAAGAGGAGGAGATTCAAACAAGCATTAGTCTTGTTGGATTGGGAGTAAAGTTGAGTGGGTCTGTGAGTATCTGTGTGTGTGTGTGTGTGTGTGTGTGTGTGTGTGTGCAGGGCGGGGGTCTGGTCTCGACTTCCTGTGTTTGTACGCCGGTCTCTCTTATTGTTCACTCTTAATGACATCATCACCAGCAGGAAGCACACACGCCCCGACGGCCTCAAGCCAGGAGCCAGCACGGAGTGTGTGTGCACATGTTATCAGTGTGCATGTGAATGTGTGTCTGCATCTGACTATTCATGCACTTACCCGGGTGAGTGAGTGACGAATGACAGGTAATAGTGAACAATTTATTTTGTGTGTGTGTTCAGTGTGTGTGTTTGTTTGTGGAAGTCAAAAGAAAAAAGGATGACTCGTAGTGATGATGTAGTCTTAGAAACAAGCACATACACAGGTTGATCCATTCTCATTGATGCTTTCCTGTGTATGCACAAGCGCTTCCTACAAGTCATTGTAACATGTACAGTACACACCGAAAGGAGTGTGTGTTTTGGTGGGAAGGCACACACACAGAAAAGAGGCAAAAGTGTAACGTTATGATTTGTGTGTCTGTGTGTGTGTGTGTATTGTAAGTGATCCTCCGTGGGAAAATTAATCAGTCTTTATCTCATGCTTTATATGCTGCCTTTCTTTCCATCACTGTGTTATTCTTCCTCTTTCTTTGTTTCTCACACACACGTGTACTGGCTATACAGTGATTCAGAAATGTTGGGAAAGTCGTCTTAAATGGAACAAAATCGTAAATGTTTTAATTAGTTTGAGCCTTTATCTAACAGACACAAATAATTTCAGTGTCTTCAATAACCAACTTGAGTGTGTTTAGGTAAAAATAAACACATTTAAAGAAAAAAGTTTTTAAAATAAACAAGTACAGTTCTAGAGGATTCTATCATCACCAGGTAAGGGTGTCAGGATTGGGTACAAAAGGAGCGTCAACTAAAGGTTTAGTTTTCCTGCGCAGGGATGGGCCGTGGTTCACAAATTTGTGCCAAAACACACCAAAAAACTGAGTTGGAGAATCGTTCATCAGTTAAAATTTTAAAATAAAATAAAATAAAATAAAATAAAATAAAATAAAATAAAATAAAATAAAATAAAATAAAATAAAATAAAATAAAATGAAATGAAATGAAATGAAATGAAATGAAATGAAATGAAATGAAATAATATTGCAAAGAATGTTGAAGTCAAAGAATAAAAAAACAACTCCACAACTATGTACCAACATGTTGCTGATTCTCTGGACGCAAACTCCTCTCAGATGGACACAAAGACATAAACATGTTCTGCGGTCACAGAGGTCTATGTTTCAGCTGCTTTAGGGGAGGGGGGGGGAGAACATCTGCTTCCACATGCCAAAGATATGAAAGACTATCCAGTGTAAGTGAGGTGTAAGGTGGAAAAGTCAGCGTCTGTGATGGTATGGGGGTGTGTTAGTGTCCGTGGCATGGGTGACTTCCATGTGTATGAAGGTATTATTGATGCAGAGTTTTATACTGGAATTGTGGAGGGACAAATACTACCATCAAATCAACACCTTTAACAGGGAGGAAAGTGAGCATTTCAGCAGCACTATACTAGACCTCATTGTGCACCACTTAACAACAATATGGCTTTATAGACACAGAATGTGTGCTTGACTGGGATGTAACACAATAATAAATATTCAGATGTCAATACGCCAGTATTGTTGGCATCGGATTCTAGATTTGTTTAAAGCTATTTAACATAATGAAGTTGGGTAATGAATACATTGAAAGTCATAAAATACATATATACATAAAAGTCTTGTTATCCCAGGACAAAGCATACATCCAGAATGTTTTTAAATGGATAATTGGTTTCAGGGAGGTAGTGGAGGGAAACCCTCCCACACTAAGGCAACATTTTCTTTTAATTTGAGGAATAGTTTAACCTGACAGCCCAAAAAAAAATCTGTAAATATTTTTCTTACACTGTAAACATCTCTCTGAGCCTGGATGTAGCCTATGTGTAAAATGTATGGGTAGGTGTACATTTCCTACCAGGTATGCTGCCTCTCTCATAAACTGTTTGGCTGGTTGTCTCCACACAGCAGGGACAGTAATCACCCATCGGATTTCTTCTCCCTCCAAAACTGATGATGACTGGTCCTTCACCTCCTAAAGGAGAATCCAAAAGTCACCGCTCATTGGTCAAACATAAAAGAAAACAACCTAGTAACAGCATGACAACACATTTAAAAAGTCTTGTGAGGTACCATGCTGCATTTAAGGCATTACCTTTATAGCGTGTTCTCTGAAGAAGCGAAGGGCATGTGCGAACACCTCAATGGCTCTGACCCTCCGACCATTAACTGCCTCCAGCTCAGTCTCCATGGTGAGATCCTGCAGCAAACACATCCGCGACTGCTGAAACTTTAAAATGTAACTAACAGGAGATTGCACGACTTCTAAAACCGTTTTACTTCACAATTGTCAGTAATGTTACACGTGGAACAGTCTTGAAATGTGTCCCTTACAGTTGTGCTATGGATCTTCATTTTGAATTTATCAAAGTAAAGCCAGTGCCGGGCCTCATCTGGATCTAAGTCGTGGTAGAAGTCTCGAGCTGCAAATCCAAAACTATGAAACCGCAACTCAGGAGTCAGCAGCAGGCAAGTTGGGCTCTTCTGGTTGGCCACTCCGGGGTCGCCGCCCTCCCAGCGTCTGGAAAGGATTGGAGCAAAACAAGGGCATCAAGGATAGAAACTTGAAGAATTGGAAGAAAACACATGCAGCAGACCCTTACTTCATCATGTGTATGGCTTCCGAGTCCTGTGTGAAGCTGAAAGCATAACCACTGGAGGTTGTCCCAAAATCTATCGCCACGACAACCGAAAACGGACAGGCCATCCTGGGTCTGACCTCAACCCTCTGCAAGAGAGAAATAAATTTGTGTGTAATTGCAAAAAGTGAATATGCTTGTCTATCTCTGCTCTATTTAATCTAATCTATTAGAACAGTCGCTAGCTAACAAAATAGACGAGTTTAAAGGACTAACAAGGACACAGAAGGAATACAGAGAAATCAGTGTTATGTGTTTTACCAAGACATGGCTGCAGGAACATAACTCAGACTCTAGTGTATCTATACAGTGCTTTAAGACTGTACAAGCAGATTGAGACAACAAAATGATTCGAAAGCTAAAAGGAGGAGGTCCTGCGGTGCTTTTCTACATGGACATGTCAAGGTAAAGAACAAGATTTGCACACTGGTGATCAAACTGTTTGTAGTGAGTTTTTGTTCATATTTTCTTTCAAAAATGAATATCAAGAGGTTCTGTGCTGGAGGACTGATCTGGAGCTCCTGGAGTTGATTGTCCAGAGAAGAATGCAGCACACGCTGCTGAACATATTGGACAATTTTTCACACCCTCTATACAACACAGTGAGGAAACAACACAGTGTGCTCATTGGAAGAGGTTTCTTCAAGACATAAAGATCACAAACATTGCCATCTGGAACAATATAATGGACAATTAATTATTTCTTTAAAAAAAAAGAAGATGAAGCAAGAAAAACAAACTACTAAAACATTATAATTTCCCCTACAATTTCCCCATTTTGCTTAATTCAATTTCAAATTAGCATGCTAACTAGCTTAATTAATGATGATAAACGTGGAAGACAGACCAGCTAAACATTCCGAGCATACTAGCATGTTGTTGCTAACATTTAGCACATGGTACAATTAACAAGTTTGTAGAAACAAAAGAAAGGAGGTTCTAATGATTTGTTATCTTTCGTGTCTCTCGTCTTGAACATTTCTATACTTATTAAATTCTATGAGTGGAAACTAGCAGGCAATTAGCAGACTGGCTTACTTCTAAACTGTTCTTTGACTTGTTATCCTTTCCTCCCTTAGTATTTACAAAAGTGCCAACCCCGGTGCATATGTCTATTTCTTTTTAGGCACTTGTTTTAAAACTATGCATTGCTTTAAACTGTGTCTTACTGTAAACCACTAATAACAGTAAGGGAGCGTATGTCTTTCTGAAGGTCTAATTAAGAGCTCTATATGAAGAAAAGTAAGTAGAAACCGGAAAAGGGCGTGTAGGAGTGCCTGTGGTGAGTGGTTGTGTGCACAGTTACCGGTGAGGGCGAGGGTGTGAGTGGCATGATGCTGCATTCATTTCTAGCTGTGGCTGGTGAAGACGGGGTGGATAAATCTTCACCTGGAAATGAATGGAGGACACAATAACAAGAAGTACAACATAAATGAATAAGTATGGCTGTAAATACACAAGCAGAATTAGCAAAACGGTGTAGAGTGGCAGGCAGTTGTGAGAGTAGTAACTTATCACAAGGAAAAAGAAAGTATTGGATTGTTATCAGCTGCTGAAACTAACTCGTTTACACGCAGGAAAATATTTCTTTATATATGTTTCCCAGTTCCAAAAACTTTCCCAGTAGACAGTTGCAAAATTGTGTCATAAATACACTTGATCTGGAGCACTCTGCGTGTGAGACTGGATAATAGTAAGAGAATGACTGGAATGCCACTGGAATCTGAAGTGAGTAATATTTTCAAGTGGGAGAGGGATATGGGGAGGTCAGATTTGATATAGAAGTGAGTCATCTGGACAGATTCCCATAGAAAATGAATGTGTTTGTATCTATGTGTCTCACCTGGTATTTGCAGGTTGTTGGGCTCTGGCTGCACCTCGTCAGCCATCTTTACAGGAGCCAGGTTCTGCAGAGAATCATACCAACAAACACACAGCTTTGTAGCTTTTACCTAGTAATTCATTTCATGTTCAAATTTTAATAATTAACCTTTGAAGTTAAAAGAAAGAATTTTGAGTTATCTAAACACCAATTAACTTGATATAATCAATTATATTTTGATCATTTAGCCAGCCTTTTTAAAAATCTTTTTGACTTGGCTGTTATTCAGCCAAGAGGGGGGAAATTAATGAGGCACCCCAACCATCTTTCAGATCAACTGTGCCTGTTTACTTGAACATCAAACCGACAGTTAGGCGTACTCTGAATTATTGCCACAGAAACTTGTCTGCTGTAAATTTATGGATCAGAAAGTCCTCCGAGTACCATGAAAATATTGTATGACTGAAGTTTTCTGAAACAAAGAGATCAAGTTACAACATCTCAGTGATTGTTGATACTACACCCTGGAGTATTTATAAGTTTATTATTCCATATTAGAGTTGGCTGACATATTGTACTTAATATGCATGTGGTTTGTTTGTGAGTCATTTTTTTCAGCATATGTGTGAGAATTGATTCCCCCATTGGGATAAGACGGTACTCTGAGCCAAAAGCAAACGAAACCAGCAAGTATAATGAAACAAAGACCTCCTTCTTGTTAGTGCATGCGTGGGGCTCTGCATGGTTGCCTTTCACACGTGTGAATGAGTTAGTTTTCATTGCAAACACACATTCAAGCACGCCGTGGGAAATCTGCATATAGCTTATGTGCATGTCTCTGTGTGCATCATCAGCTTTCTTTCCCACAATTGTTCCTGACATCTGATGATAGAACCAGAGAGGATGAAACTCCACATATCTTTTTTCATCTCTCCCATTTTCTCTTCAAGCTAAATGTGCTGTGACTGGGCTGATTTATACTTCTAGCTTTACCATTCTTTATATCTCTCTAACACATGTCTGACATCTAGCAGGGGGTCAGTAGAGCAAGGGGAAAGAACTGCTTTGAGACATTACATTAAGGGAAGATTGCACAGCACATTCTACTTTTATGCAGCATTACAATACAACTATATCAGTTTGAAGAGTTTGGTAAAAGTTTGAAAACATGAGAAAATTACTTTCAACAGAGCTTTAATTAGTTTTCATCACCATGCATATTTGTTTTCAGTTTATAATGGAAGAGTTAATGCAAAGCACAACCAAAACAAACATGCAGAAAGATATATTCTGTCTTTTAAATAAAAGGAGTTTAATTGCCTTCTTCTGCATCCTTTCTGAAGAAAGAAAGATTTCTTTTCCAAGGTAAACTTACCCTTTCACGTGCTTGCTTCGTTCTGTACTTTTTTGTGCTGGTGCAAAAAAATGTATTTCCCAAACTCTGGAATTCTGCAAACTTGGAATCTCCCTCCAGGGAGAGAGATGGATAAAAGAAGGACAGGAGGAAACTAATGGATACAAGAGGATGCTCTTGTAGAAATCCCTTGTTAAAAAAGTAAGACTTCCAAAATGTCTCGCATGCAGATCTCCCAAATTAAAAGGAAACTTAATGGGAAATCATTGGATAAAAGGAGGAAAGTGCCAGAGTATCTTTTTTCTCCAAACAGAGTTCTGATTCGGGTTTGCAGCTCCGTTTCTTTGCAGCCGAGCGCTCCGTCTCTCTGCTCTGCACAGGAATGTTGGAGAAAAGTGGTGACACATACACACATGCATATACACACACAAGCATTAGCTGCAGGAGTGGGAGGGCTATGACAGCACATACGGGGGGGAATGCTGGGGGATTTACCTCACCGGGAAATAGCCTGGTGTACGCTGGAGACTGAGGGTGGAGTATTTCTGAGCAGGCAGTGTAGCCCGATTAAGTCATCATGCCCTCTCACTTTCCTCCCACTCCTCAACATCCACCCGTCCCATGTTTAATTAGCTCTTCCTGTCTTCCTCTTTGCTTCGCTGTTTCATTTCTGTCTCACATTTCTCTTTTCTCTTTTTTCTCCTTCCATTTCTTTGTTTTCATCTCTTCACCTTTCTTGATTTTGTTGCCCCTTCGCCTGTTCAGACAAAAGCCGGAAGCAGCCAGGTGTACAGTATATGGACAGTCTTTCATTTTTTCAGTGCCACCTCTGACAGAAAAATCTTTTGATAGCATCACATGGGAGAGGAGGACATATGGTCTAAATGTCTCAGGGCATGAGTAAGCTGTTTGCAGGAATTCTTTCTTTTGATTTCTTGCAGAAAAACGTGATTTATAAATGTAAGAAAACCTGCCTTCCAGGACCTAAAATAACATGTAATGGGCTTGAGAGTATGACATGTTGTGTTAACCCATTTTTAAGCTGTAATACAAAGCTGTGCTTATTGTTTCGCATGACCTAGGGCATTGATTTTCTCTTCTAATTCTTGTTTTCTTATGTCTACGTGTGTGTGTGTTTATGTAAGGATTTTGAGGTCCACTTTAAACTGCAGGGATCTGATTTCTCCCCACTGAAGATGTGATTGAAAGCATACATTAACCCCCAGTGCTTTCTTACTCACACACACACGCACGCACGCACGCACGCACGCACGCACGCACGCACGCACGCACACACACACACACACACACAC